>JXCR01133379.1:224682-248297 GCA_002079205.1 Phalaenopsis hybrid cultivar
GATGATAAAGAGAATGGTCAAGTGGAATATCCTACCAGCCACTTGCATTCCTAACCGTTGCATCATCAACATTTACGAAGAAGGTGACTACATTCCCCCGCACATTGACCATCATGACTTTGTGAGGCCTTTCTGCACGGTCTCATTCATGAGTAAGAGCAATATTCTGTTTGGAAAAGAAATCGATGTAATCGGCCCTGGTGAATTCAGAGGAGCTGTGGAAATTCCTCTCCCAGTTAGTTCAGTACTTGTTCTCAAGGGCAACGGTGCAGACATGGCCAAGCACTGCATTCCAGGAGTACGACACCATAGGGTGTCCGTGACCTTCCGCAGAATGGATGACAGTAAGATACCATATGGATTCCAGCAAGACCGGGAGTTGGAGGAACTGTTTCCTTACAAGCTATGAGAAGGTTGTACCTCTGAATACATGCAGAGGGAACTCTTATCCTGGAGCATGACTCAGAAGGTCTGCTTGATCAGAAGCTTGATATGCCAAGCGCAGAGGATTCACTTGCTTTCTTTTAACAAGCATGACATGTATCTGATGTAATAATTCTATGACGTACTCATATCTTGAGACGACTTTCAATGCATTTCAGCATGTATTACATGATGTACCTTTTGAGACATTAGCCTATATTTTGATCTGTAGCATCTTTATTGAGGCAGATTAATGGAAATTTCTCTCAAGTTGTGCCTTTTTGTCAATTGTCTTTTTGTGCGATGGATGAAAGCCTGGAACCATGCGGTGGTTCAGAGTTCAAATGAACAAAGAACGAAACAACAAATCTTCGACAATGTAACAAAACACAAATGAAAGATAATCATAAATGAGTGAATAACAAAATAAATTTCTTATCAAGCCAATTGAAATTAAAACTTTAAAAACACATTTTTTTTTGAAAAATCAATTGTGATAAAAACAACAAGAAAATAAAACAAACATGTTGAGTGGATACTTCCGTTTTTGGAATTTCTTACTCTTTGTGCGCGCAGCACAACCATCGTTACCTACATTAACCCTTTGCACATCCTCGCAGAATTTCACATTCTGCACAAAAACTCCACAAAACTCTACAAATCTTCTCCAAAATCAACCTTCTCATATAACACACTACTGCGAATTCAATATCACAAGCTTGTTGTAAATTTCATATCACATCTTCAAATCAGTACCTAAATCCTGATTCTCATATCTTCGAATTGATACTTACATTTCAATTCTCACATCTTCGAATTGATACCTACATTTCGATTATCATATCTTTGAATTGATACTTACATTTCAATTCTCATATCTTCGAATTGATACTTACATTTCAATCCTCACATCTTTGAATTGATACTTACGATTCTCACATCTTTCAATTGATACTTACATTTCAATTCTCACATCTTTGAATTGATACCTACACTACATTTCAATTCTCACCATCTTCGAATTGATACCTACATTTCAATTCTCACATCTTCGAATTGATACCTACATTTCAATTCTCATATCTTTGAATTGATACTTACATTTCAATTCTCTATCTTCGAATTGATACCTACATTTCAATCCTTTCACCTTCGAATTGATATTTACATTTCAATTCTCACATTTCAAGATCAATACTTAAATTTTGACTCTCTCCTTAAAAATGATACCTAAATTTCTCATTTTTGAATCAGTCCTAAATTTCTAATTCTTTACATTTGAGGTCGGTCCTTACATTCCGACGCTCTCTTTTGAGAATTGACCTACATTTCAATTCTCATTTCCAAATCAGTCCTAAATTTCTGATTCTTTATGTTTGAAGTCGTTCCTTACATTCCAACGCTCTCTTTTGAGAATTGACCTACATTTCAATTCTCATTTTCGAATCAGTCCTAAATTTCTTATTCTTTACATTTGAAGTCGGTCCTTNTCCTTGTATTTCAACATCTTCTTTTGAGAATTAACCTACATTTCAATTCTCATTTCTGAATCAGTCCTAAATTTCTGATTCTTTATGTTTGAGGTCAGTCCTTACATTCCGACGCTCTCTTTTGAGAATTGACCTACATTTTGATTCTTATTTCTGAATCATTCCTACATTTCTGATTCATTACATTCGAGGTCGGTCCTTACACTCCGACTCTCTCTCTCTCTCTCACCCTCTTGAGTTGATATTTGGATTTCAAGTCCCACCTCGGGGTCAACACTTACATGTTGACTCCCATCCTTTAGAAATTTTTAAAATTTCATAACTCCAAGTTCACTCTCCGATCCCCAGCGAGAGTCCGTACTCCTTGATTTCAACCAAATGATCACTTGCTAATTCCCCAGCAGAAACAAATCACACACACAACTCTACGCATACTTCTGGGTCTGTTGACTTAAGAGTATGTACTGGTTTTTGTTGATCTCGTCGGTCAATGCCAATACGCGCGGTGTGCTTTCCCAGCACACCACATCTATTGGGGGTCCATTTGTTGACCTCAATTTTGGTCGAGGTTTAGTTTTTCCTCTTTAGTAGCCTATGGTCTAGCCATAGGACTTTACCTGTTGACTATTCTTAGAAACTAGACATGGAACCCTCACCACTAGAAATTCTAAACTCTTCTCCACTCAACTTGAAGTTCCACATATTGNTTGATTCTGTTGAGGGAATTTTGATCAGTGGAGGAGTTCTTGATGGAAGAGGATCGAGTTTGTGGGATTGTAAGCTGACTTCTGCTAAGAAATGTCCTCGCGGCGCGACGGTATGATGATTTTTCATTTGTACACGTGTACCATATAATTCATATTGTCTCATGTATCTAATACTTTGATGTGTTGTGAAAATTTTGGAGAGTATAAATGTAAAAATGTGAACTTTAGGTGTTAGATATGCAAATACATACGAATTTTAGTGGTGTGTGCGGGTGTATTGGTAAAAACTGTGGGTACTAAAATTCACCTAGGCCAACTCATGAGCCAGGTTCGGCTATAAGTAACTCGTGAACTAGACTCTTTAGCTGCTGGGCTAGTTTATTTAAAAATAATTAATAGAGAATATATTGAAAGTACATTAGTATTAAAATTTTAATCTTTATATTATTAAAAATATTTTAAAAATAACATTTTACATTACATATCAAGTAATTTCTCATTACTTATATCCTGAATTTTTATTCTAATTTTCATTTTATCATGGCACTACTTAGAATTAATATTGATTTCCCTCTTTTATAATAAACAAGTCAACTCATAAGCTCGTACAATTAAAATTGAGCTCGAGCTCAAATTTGATTATTTAATTAAACTCGAGCTCAGAACAAGCATTGCTCGAGTCTGACTCAGCTCGTATACACCCCTATTTTAGCCACATAATCAGTTGGAGCTCGATTTGTTCTCATTTGTGCTTCTAAATATGAACCAGCCCCTATTTGATCGTGTTTGGTTGATAAGATAATGATGTATGCTTATTTTATCTAATAAAATATATGTTTGATTAAATCACAGTCGTTGACGTTCACAAATTCTAGAAACATCCAGATCAAACGACTCACATCCATCAACAGCGAGCTGTTTCACATCGTCATAATTCGTTGCAATAATATGAACTTATACGGGCTTAACGTTGTTGCGCCCAAATGGAGCCCAAATACTGACGGAATTCACGTGCAAATGTCCACGAAAGTTAGAATTAAGAAGACCAGAATCGAAACAGGTGATGATTGCATTTCAGTTGGGCCCAAAACTTCGTCTCTTTGGGTTGAACGTATTGTTTGTGGGCCCGGCCACGGAATCAGGTAATGCTACCTGTTTGGCACGAACATTGCAAAAGAAACACAATGTTTGATTATTGGTAATGTAAATAAATTTATTGTGATATTAGCATAGTAAAATATTTTGAAACAATACACAAATTTAAATCTCATTTTTAACCTATAGATTCTATTAAATAAATTACAATTTTTTTTTACATATATTTAAAATTTTAGCACCACTTTTCAATCAAAAAACAATTTTATGTATATAAATATATAATTTCACAATACTTATTTGATTATTTATTTATTTATTTTTGTCTGAAAGTATTGGGAGTTTGGGAAAAGCTGAAGGGTTGGGAGAGGAAGGAGTGCAGAATGTGACAGTACAGAAAATTGTATTTTTGGGATCTGATAATGGAGTAAGAATAAAGACATGGGGATCAAATATTCGAGGCTACGTTAAAGGAGTTATTTTCAAGCATGTGGTGATGAATAATGTAAGGAATCCCATAATCATTGATCAAAATTATTGCCCTCATAATCAAAATTGTCCCGGAAAGGTAAGATTTCTCTCTCATGCATTACACTCATAACCAACCATTCTCATGTATTTACACATCTAACATTTTTTGGCTTTACCTTTTACATTTATGTCCTCCAAATCTTTTATATCTAACACTATTCTAACTTTTAAAAAGTGAAGCGCACCTTTTCAAATAAAGGTAAGGTAGCATATAGGGGAAAACTGACGTATTGGCACTAGATATGTAAATGCATAGGAATTGAGTGGTATATGCGTAAATCTTGCGTTTAAATTTTTTTTAATATCTTCATAAGAATTTACGTCCATGCCACTATTGTTGTGCATTTGCATATTCTTTGATATTTAATTTTATTGAATTCTGGATTGATTTTTATGAACACGACTTGGGAGTTACAACCGGTTGAAGAAGGAAAGAGAAAGAGAGAATATAATAAGTCAAAAATTCACTCTAGAGAGAACGAGGAGAGCGGTCCCTTTATTTGTCTTTTTGACTATTATTTATAGGGGTGTATTTGTATAATTATAGATAAGAGGAAATATTTATGGAAATCATACTTAATACAATCGATACTCAAATTAATCTTATAGATTATATATCATATTAGTATTACCATTTGAATTCTAATATGGAGCCAACTAGCTGGTGATCCCGGTTGAATATAGTTGTGTAAAATTTGTAAAGTTGACTCCGCTTTACAACGATGTCAAAAACTTGATGTTGTATTTTAGTAATAATAAAGCTAAGCTCTTAAAATTGGGATTCTACGTAAGTATATGTATCGTTATCAAGTAATATAAGGCTTTCTATTTGAGTCTCAAATATCGATCCTACAGGGAATGTTTAAATTTGAAATGACAAGTAAACATGAAATATATCTTCCTTTAAAGTGCAATATCACCAAAAATGGGTATAAAACATAGGTCTAACAATGTATATATTTTTTGTGCATCAGCTGGTTGGCCTAATTGAATTTAGTCGACTAAGACGACCAGTTGACTTGCAACCGCACCTTACGAAGTAAATGTCGATCGACTGAGGAGCCCAGTTAAATGGAGATCCAGCCCGCCATTGTAAAAGCGGGTCGGGTGACTAGCTTGTGATCAGAGGCTATTTCATGGTTATTAATTGATTGGGACTACATGTGTGGTCCACCGACTGTATCTTTCAAAATAGTGTGCCGATCGATTTTGATCATGCGATCGCTTGTTGGATGGTTGGAAACCTTGATTGTCTGACCGCCATCAAGACCATTCAATTTTCTTGAGATTTGTGCTAACATTTTTGTTGTATACACATTTATTTCCCAAATTTTTTTGTTCCTTAAAAGCGATAGCTACTTTAGGGATAGAAATTATTAGCGTTCAAAGGTATTAAAATCAATTCAACATTACTCCCCTTGGATTCTGGTCCAAATACATTATTTCCTCCTGGATAATTGAGTTGCACCATGGCTGATTGTTTGAGCTGGACCACTTTGGACCCCAAAATTCTAGTGAAAGCAGGCTATGGACCTCTGGCTTCTGTAGAGAATGATAAGAGTTAAGAAAAGGAAACGATTGAAGCCTGAACCTGTGCCGACTGATCAGGTTGACTCATATGGGAATCAAGAGTAATAAGCACTGAGAGTCCCTCGGCAGGAGACCTTGGCCCGTGAGCCCGATCAAGGTGTGTACTATGAGGATCAGCAAGCTCTGCTTGTTGAAGATACCGAGGAGGGTTGAAGGAGATCGGAGGAAGAGGACATCGGCATCTTTCCTCAACCGGCCCAACCGGAAGGTAGAGGTGTCTCGGAATGAGGGGGAGAGAATCCTTTCCATACCTTATATTTGATGAATAGGTTTATGGATACGTAAAAATTATTTATTTATTTTTCATCTTGATGCAGATGAGTTTGTTGGTTTAGAAGAATGCTTGGACGGAGCACCTCTGAATGATATCTTCGAGTCGGCCCCCAATATTGTGGTCGACCCTCATAGAGTGGTTGTCGTACCTTCAACCTTGACCGGTGAAGGGGAGTGTTTGCAGGCTGACCATATGTCTTCGTTTGGTTCCATTTTGTTGGCTTCTCAACATGTTCCATATGAGCTTCATTCTAAGTTTGTGGGATTTCATTCGGACATTATTGGCCCCTCTATAGGGACGGTTTGAGGGTCAGTCGTAGGTCTCGTGTGGGAGTTACCAGCTCCTCCAACAAACTTGGGCTCAGAGGTAGCGGTCTTCAGGGTGGAGGTCACCATTTTGCAAAACAGGCTAAAAGAGGTGATGTGCGAGCTGGAAGCATTTTGCGAGTTGACTAACTTAAGAAAGTTCTACCGCAAGGCTGATTGACTGGAGCAGATTAGGATAAGAGAGACAATGATTCTCCAAGGCTAACTCAGAAGGGATATTGATCCCGATATTCTTTTTATATGTAGAATTTAAGAAGTTGATACAACTACTTGAAGATTTTAATCCCCAGTAATGACACTGAAAACTTGATCCCAAGAAAAGTAAGATTTCAATTATATTTTTAGTGATTCTACGC
Organism: Phalaenopsis hybrid cultivar; assembly: GCA_002079205.1. Taxonomy (NCBI): domain Eukaryota; kingdom Viridiplantae; phylum Streptophyta; class Magnoliopsida; order Asparagales; family Orchidaceae; genus Phalaenopsis; species Phalaenopsis hybrid cultivar. Next base: position 231,475 of record JXCR01133379.1, read on the forward strand.
AAGTATACGTATCATTATCAAGTAACATAGGATTTTTTAATTAAACCCTGAATATCGATCCCACGAAGATCGAGGTTAATCACGGCAACTTTAAATAGAAATTCTAATTTAGAATAACACGCCCTAGCTTGGAAAGTCAATAAAATTTTGGTTTTGATTTTATCCTACAATTATCACTACAATACTACTTCTACTTCTAAATTAAAATACTTAGTGAAAATCAAAAAGTGGGTTTTTAATATATTAAAAGTACTCCCTCATGCAACGAAATTATAGTGACATGTGTAAAAGTAAAAAAAGTAGTGAGAGAGATTGTGACAATTAGAAGCAATTATATTTTTTACCCTTACTAGAGATTTTATAAAGAAAATTGGTTAATCTAAAGTTTGAATAGTTTTTTGGATGGGTTAGGTAGGGAATATACTAGCTCTCACTCTAGAGTTCCCTCTTATCCCTCCACCTGGAGGCTAACATCTCGCATCAAAACCTAAAACAATAGACCAAATTAAGGGTTTTAGCCTATCACTCTAAATTTCACTAATTCTACACCCTTTAAAGATTATTTCTCTATTTATTTGCACTTAACTATATGGGCTACATTCTCATTCATATAATCTCATGTGATTCTATCACAGTTGATTGAGACAATATCATCTCGGATCTTACATGTTCTCACAACATATTTTAACATGCAAGTTGATCAAATTTACAAGTAAATGAAGAAAAAAGTAAAATCATCACAATATATTTGTTAGTCTACTGGATTCTCTATTCTACACATGCATACTAATTCATTACAAGAGGGAAGAGTAAAAACAACTATTCACTACACATGGAGAAACAATAAGAACTTTTCATTGAACAAGACTTTGAAAACATACAAATAAAGTAATAAATTCAAATCAAAATATCTCTGATAGAAATCTAACTCTCCTTGTATTAAAAAAACAATCTTCTTACAATCCTCTCCAAAAGCAAAGTGCAAAGAAAAGAAGAAATCTCTCACTCTCTCTCTTTCTCTCTCACCTTGCGGCCCTGCTTGGGGCTCACGCCTAAGCCTTCTTCTCTTCTTCTCCTATTTCAATTAATTCAAGATTCTAAGAGTTGTTTTAAAAATATTTCCAAGCCTTTTTTTATAATTTCCCAAGAGATGCTTAAGTGTCTCTTCAAAACTGTCCAGATTCAATGAATCTTCAAAATGGTGCCTGAAGTGCCTCTTCAAAACTCCATATATCCACCCCAAATTCTTCTAGAAAGTCCCTTTTCTTATTTCCAATGAATTCCCAAGAGATGCACGAAACACCGCTTTAAAAATCGTCCAAATCTGACGTATATTCTAGAAGATATGTCGAAAACCGCACCGGTGCCTAAACACCATTTTTGGGCGCCTAAGCGCCATCCTCTCTATCTGGTGGCACCTAAGTGCCATTTTGGGTGCTTAAACACTGGGCACAGGCACTTAAGTGTCCAGTTTAGGTCCTCTTGGCTCCAGTGTGCCTCGGTTCGACCCGATTTGCTCTAGTTTGCTCCGTTTTGGTCCATTTTTGTTCTTTTTGCTTCAATCACTCCAAATTCTTCAATTTGATGTACCTACAACCAAAAACATAAGAAAACATACCTTTAAAATGCAATATCATATTATAAAATGGAGAATGAAAAGTAGTACATTTTTAGGCGTATTAAAATCCCCCAAAGTTAAACATTACTTGTCCTCAAGTAATACTATTTTTTTAAAATAATTTATGTAAATTAGAGTTAATTGGAAATCCCTTAGAATTATTAAAATTATGTTTTAAAAATGTGATAGTTCAAATTAGAAGAACTTCTAGTGAATCAGACTAGCCCAGGGTCTAAGATATTTAACATCAAACTTGGAAATTTTTTTTCCTATCTAGTTCAAAAATATATGAAGATTTTTCAAACTTTAGATCCTATGAACTTTACTTTCTAGACTTAAGAACTCTCTTAAAAATAATTTTTACTAATATAAGTATAAAAAGCAAGCTTAGGATTGTTCTAAGTTCTTTATTCTTGGAAGGCTCAAGTGAAACCAATTTTTTATTAGGACTTCTCCTCAAGCTTCTCCTCACTTTATACTTTTTTTAAGGATTTTTTTGATCCATTATTAACTTTTTTTATTTTCTTTTTTTTCTGTGTGTGAGGATTACTATATTTAGAAAAGTCCTTAAATAATTTTGAATTTCACTATCCTCCTCTAAAGTTAAAATTTATTACTTTCCTTCACATGAAAAGATGTATATTTTTTATAAAAAAAATACTTTCTAAGAGAGCCTTAAATGTTTGAAAATAAGAGTTCTAGGAATCCTTAATTTTTTAAAAAATACAATTTTTCCTACTAAATATAGTTATTCATTTTCTCGAGTTCTCAACTAAATATCCCTAACTCTAGGTTCACCCTTTTCACTAAAAATATCAACTAAGTTTTCCTACTCCATTTTTATATTTAAAATTTTAACATCCTTAAGATGAATCCACATAACAATAATCATTAGAAATAAAATAAAAATTTATTTGTAATAATTTTGAAAACAAGTAAGGTTTAAATTTGAAACATTTTTCTTTCCCTCCCAAACTTAAGCTCAAACATGTGTATCAATGAAGTACAAAAATATGTGGTAGGGAAAGATCAGTTTTACAATTTACTACACATCCAACAAAAATATCAACAAATAACACATGGTAGAATACTGCAGTAGAAAGTAAATCTAGCCTAAGCATGCTTGACATAACGTTATAAAGGAATTTAAAATAGTAGAATAGGTACAAACTGAAGATTAAACAGTAACGCATTTTAAACTTCATAAAGGAATTGATGGATGCTAACAAGTTTAAAATATTGAGATAAGTTTTTTCATCTATAAAGACTCATTTAACTTTACTTACAAACATAGACACACAAACTCAATTACATAGACTCACAGATTCATAAACAAACAACGACTGTGGTTAATTTGATCTCCCTTCCACTCACATTTCCCCTCCTTTTAATTTCTAATAAAAGAAACTACACTAATAATGTGGGTGTATTATAAAACCCTGTATCATTACCTTCCATGGACTAGAATTACTTCATGTGTTATCAATTTCAGGGTTACTCTAAGTCTAAGACATACACAATTTGGTAAATATAGTGCAGTTCATCCAGATGTTGTTCACTGAGTAAGTTCATGATCTTACCCAGTGAAGACAAAGTCAGATTTAGGAAGTAATAGAGTTTATATGGAGTGTCTCAAGTCCAAGCAATACATTATTCAAGGTAATGCTCAGCTCCAGTTAAGAACTAAGTCATAACAGACTCATCAACCTGCTACTACCATAAATCATATACAAATTTAGTCATGATGAAGGAATTACCTCACAACATTAATCCAATCCACTCTTACACATCGAACACAGATCAAAGTCCAACATCTCACTATTATCCAATCCAGCATAACAACAATCACAATAAATAGATAGCAAAGATAACCATGGGTTGCCTCCCACATAGCACTCAACATCAGAATCTCATTCATTTTGTTCGTATACCACAAAATATGTCATTCAGTGATTTTGAATAACTCTTTCTTAGGAGATCTTTTACTGATTTCATCATTCAATTCAGGTTCTTGTGATTGAGTCAAATTTGAAGATATAAAAAATTGTAGGGTAGATGAATTCCCTAAATAGGTAGGTCATAAAATTGTATGGGTACATTCATCTTAAGTTCATGAGATTTTTCAACATATGGAATTAAAATTTTACTATTTTCGATAACATCCATCATTTCACACCTCTTCTGAACATGCATATTGTCTTCTTTAAACAACATTTTTAACTCATCATGAAGGTACATTTCGATCTCATCTGTTAACTTACTCTCATAATTTTCTTGGAAATGGACTTTACTTAGATAATCAATTTCATCGATCCAAAAATAATCATCATCTTTTCTCTTAGCTGGATACTTCATAGCCTTTAAAACATCAAAAGTTGTTTCATGGTTATTAATATTCATAGTCAACTCTCCTTTTTATGCATCTATCATAGCTTGTCCAGTAATAAGAAAATGTCTCCCCAAAATAATTAGATTCTCTTTATCTTCCTCTGTATCTAATACAATAAAGTCCATAGAAAAGATAAATTTATCAACTTTAACAAGCACGTCTTCTATAATCCCTTTTGGGTAAATGATAGATTGATCAGCTAACTGAAGGGTTATAGTAGTGGGAGAAAAATCGGCTAAACCTAACATTCTAAATATTGATAGAGGCATCACATTAATATTTGATCTTAAATTGCATAAAGCTTTTCCACATAATATTTATCCAATTGCACATGGAATTGTTATGCTACAAGGATCTTTAAGTTTCTAAGGGAGCTTTTTTTGAAGTACAGTGTTACACTCCTCACTTAGTACAACTATCTCATAATCCCCAAACTTTCTTTTCTTTTTTAATATCTCCTTCATAAACTTTGCATAACTTGACATTTATTCTAAAGCTTCAGCAAAAGGAATATTTATTGTTAACTTCTTAAGTTCTTTCATAAACTATGAAAATTATTTATCCAACTCATACTGTCTAAGTCTTTAAGGAAATGGAGGTGGTGGTGTTTTTAAATTGATTTTAGTTAGAGATATTAATTTTTTCAAATCCTTAGAAACAAGTTCTTTAGGTCTTTTAGTTTCATTTGTTTCTCTCACAACTTCTTTCTATTTTCTAACCACACCCTCTATCTCTCATTTACTTCTTAATTGGACAGCGTCTATTTGTTCATAATTTTTCTCTTCCGAGTTGATCTCAGTGTTTCTCGGCAGTGTTCCTTGGGGTCTATTGCTAAGTGAATCGGCAACTTATCCCAGTTGATTCTCTATGTTTCTAATCACAGCATTTTGACCTTGCAACTGTTTTCTCATTTGCAATACCACTTCTTCTATAGACATCTTCTTATCCTCACATTGTTGATCATTATTAGAGTTTGGTGGATATGAAGGTATATAATTTGTGTTCGGTTGATTATTCCAACTTCCATTAGGATTTGCATGATTATTTTCCCATTGTTGGTTTCCACCCCAATAGTGTGATACAAGTTAAAATTAGGATGGTTCTTCCAATCTGAGTTATAAAAGTTAGAATACAGGTTGTTTATGGTATTTAAAGTTTCATATGATAAGTTAGAATCAATCATATGCCCTAATGAACTTTCCTAACTTACTGAAGTGAATTGAGGTTGGTTCATTCCTAGTTGGTCCAACTTCCTTGATATTCTAGCAACCAGAGATGCAAGAATTGCAAATGCATCAGTTTCATGAACATTAGCTACCTTTTTAGGATTTTACCTTACATAGGTCCATTAAAATTCATTTGTAGCCATTTCTTCAATTAACGCATAGGCTACATCAAATGGTTTTGACATTAATGATCCACCAGTGACAACGTCAATTGTAGTCCTAAGGGATCCTACTAACCCATTGTAAAAAGTTTGAATGATTAACCAATCGAGCTGAGCATGGTGTGGACACTTACTTAGGAGTTCCTTAAATCTTTCCGAGGTTTCGTATATTGATTCCCCTTTATACTGACAAAATGAGATAATATTGTTTCTAAGTTTAGTAGTCCTTGAAGGTGAAAAATACTTAGTTAGGAATTTCTGAGTTAACACCTCACAATTTTTAATAGAGCCTGATGCTAATGAGTATAACTACAGTTTAGTCTTATCCCTTAGCGAGAAAAGAAAAAGCCTTAGTCTAACAGCATCGTCTGACATGCCGTTATAATGAAATGTAGCACAAAGTTCTAGAAAATTTGATAAGTGTAAATAGGGATCCTCCGAAGGAGTTCCCCCAAACTGGTTATTCTGCACTAGTTGGATAATCAATGGATTTATTTCAAACGAATTAGCTTCTACGACAGGGGTTTGTATACTTGAGTGAATTTCATATGTCGTAGGATTTACATAATCCCTCAATGATTTATGATGATTTTATAAGTTATTATTTTGAATGTTTTCCATTTTTCATTTCTAGTTTTTCAAGTCCTTTCTATTTTTTGATTTTTTTTCTTTTTTCTAACTAAGGATCATAAGACACAAGTCTTACAGATCCTTTGTTTTGCATATGCAACACTACAAATAATACATTAATTAAACAATACCATTTTCATTTATCCATTTTCATTTCTAGTTGCATTTTGACCTTGCAACTGTTTTCTCATTTGCAATACCACTTCTTCTATAGACATCTTCTTATCCTCACATTGTTGATTATTATTAGAGTTTGGTGGATATGAAGGTCTATAGTTTGTGTTCCTTTGATTATTCCAACTTCCATTAAGAGTTGCATGATTATTTTCCCATTGTTGGTTTCCACCCCAAATAGTATGATACAAGTTAAAATTAGGATGGTTCTTCCAATCTGAGTTGTAAAAGTTAGAATACAGGTTCTTTATGTTATTTAAAGTCTCATATGATAAGTTAGAATCAATCATATGCCCTAATGAACTTTCCTAACTTACTGAAGTGAATTGAGGTTGGTTCATTCCAAGTTGGTCCAACTTCCTTGATATTCTAGCAACCAGAGATGCAAGAATTGCAAATGCATCAGTTTCATGAACATTGGCTACCTTTTTAGAATTTTCCCTTACAGAGGTCCATTAAAATTCATTTGTGGCCATTTCTTTAATTAATGCATATGCTACATCAAATGGTTTTGACATTAATGATCCACCAATGACAACGTCAATTGTAGTCCTAAGGGATCCTACTAACCCATTGTAAAAAGTTTGAATGATTAACCAATTGAGCAGAGCATGGTGTGGAAACTTGCTTAAGAGTTCCTTAAATCTTTCCGAGGTTTTGTATATTGATTCCCCTTTATACTGACAAAATGAGATAATATTGTTTCTAAGTTTAGTAGTCCTTGCATGTGGAAAATACTTAGCTAAAAATTTCTGAGTTAACTCCTCACAATTTTTAATAGAGCCTGGTGCTAATGAGTATAACCATATTTTAGTCTTATCCCTTAGTGAGAAAGGAAAAAGCCTTAGTCTAACAGCATCGTCTGACATGTCGTTATAATGAAATGTAGCACAAAGTTCTAGAAAATTTGATAAGTGTAAATAGGGATCCTCCGAAGGAGTTCCCCCAAACTGGTTATTCTGCACTAGTTGGATAATCAATGGATTTATTTCAAACGAATTAGCTTCTACGACAGGGGTTTGTATACTTGAGTGAATTTCATATGTCATAGGATTTACATAATCCCTCAATGATTTATGATGATTTTATAAGTTATTATTTTGAATGTTTTCCATTTTTCATATCTAGTTTTTCAAGTCCTTTCTATTTTTTGATTTTTTTCTTTTTTCTAACTAAGGATCATAGACACAAGTCTTACAGATCCTTTGTTTTGCATATGCAACACTGCAAATAATACATTAATTAAACAATACCATTTTCATTTGTCCATTTTCATTTCTAGTTGCATTTTGACCTTGCAACTATTTTCTCATTTGCAATACCACTTCTTCTATAGACATCTTCTTATCCTCACATTGTTGATTATTATTAGAGTTTGGTGGATATGAAGGTATATAGTTTGTGTTCCTTTGATTATTCCAACTTCCATTAAGAGTTGCATGATTATTTTCCCATTGTTGGTTTCCACCCCAAATAGTATGATACAAGTTAAAATTAGGATGGTTCTTTCAATCTGAGTTGTAAAAGTTAGAATACAGGTTGTTTATGTTATTTAAAGTCTCATATGATAAGTTAGAATCAATCATATGCCCTAATGAACGTTCCTAACTTACTGAAGTGAATTGAGGTTGGTTCATTCCAAGTTGGTTCAACTTCCTTGATATTCTAGCAACCAGAGATGCAAGAATTGCAAATGCATCAGTTTCATGAACATTGGCTACCTTTTTAGGATTTTCCCTTACAGAGGTCCATTAAAATTCATTTGTGGCCATTTCTTCAATTAATGCATATGCTACATCAAATGGTTTTGACATTAATGATCCACCAATGACAAAGTCAATTGTAGTCATAAGGGATCCTACTAACCCATTGTAAAAAGTTTGAATGATTAACCAATTGAGCAGAGCATGGTGTGGAAACTTACTTAAGAGTTCCTTAAATCTTTCCGAGGTTTTGTATATTGATTCCCCTTTACATTGACAAAATGAGATAACATTGTTTCTAAGTTTAGTAGTCCTTGCATGTGGAAAATACTTAGCTAAAAATTTCTGATTTAACTCCTCACAATTTTTAATAGAGCCTGGTGCTAATGAGTATAACCATATTTTAGTCTTATCCCTTAGTGAGAAAGAAAAAAGCCTTAGTCTAACAGCATCGTCTGACATGTCGTTATAATGACATGTAGCACAAAGTTCTAGAAAATTTGATAAGTGTGAATAAGGATCCTCCGAAGGAGTTCCCCCAAACTGGTTATTCTGCACTAGTTGGATAATCGATGGATTTATTTCAAACGAATTAGCTTCTACGACAGGGGTTAGTATACTTGAGTGAATTTCATATGTCGTAGGATTTACATAATCCCTCAATGATTTGTGATGATTTTATAAGTTATTATTTTGAATGTTTTCCATTTTCATTTCTAGTTTTTCAAGTCCTTTCTATTTTTTGATTTTTTTTCTTTTTTCTAACTCAGGATCATAAGTCACTAGTCTTACATATCCTTTGTTTTGCATATGCAACACAAAAAATAATACATTATAAACAAATAAAAAAAATTATTCAACACTATAAAACATTTTCACAAACACCTTGTTTTTCACACAAAAAATTATTTTCACAACACTTTTCACACAAAAATAGTTTTTACGACACTACAATTTCCAAGCTTATGTCTAATTCCTTCAACTAAAATTCTCCTAAAAGTCAAGATCAACTATTGCGATCCCCGACAACGGTGCCAAAAACTTGATCCCGATATTCTTTTTTATATGTAGAATTTAAGAAGTTGATACCACTACTTGAAGATTTTAATTATCGGTAATGACACCGAAAACTTGATCTCAAGCAAAGTAAGATTTCAATTATATTTCTAGGGATTCTACGCAAGTATACGAATCGTTATCAAGTAATATAGGGCTTTCTGATTAAACCCCGAATATCGATCCCACAGAGGTCAAGATTAATCACGGTGACTTTCAAGAGAAATTCTAGTTTAGAATAACACGCCCTAGCTTGGAAGATCAATAAAAGTTTGGTTTTGATTTTATCCTACGATTGACACTACAATACTACTACTTCTAAATTAAAATACTTAGTGAAAATCAGAAACTGGTGTTTTTAATATATTAAAAGTACTCTTCCTCATGCAATGAAAGTAGTGATATATGTAAAAGTAAAACAAGTAGTGAGAGAGTTGTGACAATTAGGAGCAATTATAATATTTTCCCTCACTAAAGATGTTATAAAGAATATTGGTTAATCTAAAGTTTGAATAGTATTTAAGACGGGCTAGGCAGGGAAGATACTAGCTCTCACTCTAGAGTTCCCTCTTGTCCCTCCACCTGGAGGCTAACATCTCGCATCAAAACCTAAAACAATATACCAAATTAGGGGCTTTAGCCTGTCACTATAATGTTCTCTAATTCTACACCCTTTAAAGATTATTTCTCTATTTATTTACACTTAACTATATGGACTGCATTCTCATTCATTCAATCTCATGTGATTATACCACTGTTGATTGATACAATATCATCCTGGATCTTACATGTTCTCACAACATATTTTAACATGCAAGTTGATCAAGTTACATTTAAATGAATAACAAAGTAAAATCATCACAATATATTCTAACTCTCCTTGATTATATATCCTACACATGCATACTAATTCATTACAAGAGGGAAGAGTAAAGAAAACCACTCACTATATATGGAGAAATAACAAGAAATTTTCATTGAACAAGGCTTTAAAAACATACAAATAAAGTACTAAATTAAATTAAAATACAATGAAAATACTTATCTCTGATAGAAATCAAACTCTCCTTGTATAACAAAAGCAATATCCTTACAATCCTCTCCAAGAACAAAGTGAAAAGAAAAGAATAAATCTCTCACTCTCTCTCTTTCTCTCTCACGTTGCCGCCCCAATTGGGGCTCACGCCCAAGCCTTCTTCTCATCTTCTACAAGTCTTCTTATCCTCTTTCAATTAATTCAAGAGTTTAAGAGTTGTTTTAAAAATATTCCCAAGCCTTTTTTTATAATTTCCCAAGAGAAGCTTAAGTGTCTCTTCAAAACTGTCCAGATTCAATGAATCTTCCAAGTGGTGTCTGAAGTGCCTCTTCAAAACTCCATATAAGCATCCCAAATTTTTCTAGAAAGTACCTTTTCTCATTTCCAAAAAATTCCCCAAGAGATGCATGAAGCACTCCTTTACAAATCGTCCAAATCCGACGTATATTCTAAAAGATATGTTGAAAACCATCACCGATGCCTAAGTGTGGTTTTTGGGCGCTTAAGTGCCCCCCCCCCCCTCTCTGTCTGGTGGTGCCTAAGTGTCATTTTGAGCGCTTAAGCACCGGGCATAGGCCCTTAAGTGTCCGATTTCGTTCCCCTTGGCTCTGGTGTGCCCCGGTTCGACTTGATTTGCTCCGGTTTGCTCCGTTTTGGTCCATTTTTGTTCCTTTTGCTCCAATCACTCCAAATTCTTAAATTTGATATACCTACAACCAAAAACACAATAAAACATACCTTTAAAGTGCAATATCATAGTATAAAATGAAGCATGAAAAATAGTACATTTTTACGCTTATCAAAATCCCCCAAACTCAAACATTATTTGTCCTCAAGTAATACTACATTTTAAAAATAATTTATGTAGATTAGAGTTAATTGGTCATCCCTTAAAATTTTTAAAATTTTTTTATAAAACTGTGATAGTTTAAATTAGAATAACTTCTAGTGAATTAGACTAGCCCAGGGTCTAAAATATTTATCATCAAACTTTGAAATTTGTTTTCATATCAAGTTTAAAAATATATGCAGATTTTTCAAATTTTGGATCATATGAACTTTACTTTCTAGACTTAAGAACTCTCTTAAAAATATTTTTTTTTCTAATATAAGTATAAAAATCAAGCTTAGGATTGTTCTAAGTTCTTTACTCTTGAAAGGCTCAAGTGAAACTAATTTTTGATTTTGACTTCTCCTCAAGCTTCTCCTCACGTTATTCTTTTTTTTTCGGGATCTTTTTGATCCATTTTTTTTTTTCTTTTTTTTGTATGTGATGATTACTATATCTAGAGAAGTCCTTAAATAATTTTGAATTCCACTATCCTCCTCTAAAGTTAAAACTTATTACTTTCCTTCACTTGAAAAGATGTATATTTAAAAAAAAAATACTTTCTAAGAGAGCCTTAAATGTTTGAAAATAAGAATTCTAAGAATCCTTAATTTTTCAAAAAATACAATTTTTTTTACTAAAGGTAGTTATTCATTTTCCTGAGTTCTCAACTAAATATCCTTAACTCTAGGTTCACCGTTTTCACTAAGAATATCCACTAGGTTTTCCGACTCCATTTCCATATTAAAAATTTTAACATCCTTAAGATGACTCCACAAAACAATAATCATTAGAATTAAAATAAAAATTTATTTGTAATAATTTTGAAAACAAGGCTTAAATTTGAAACATTTTTCTTTCCCTCCCAAACTTAAGCTCAAACATGTGTATCAATGAAGTACAAAAATATGTGGTAGGGAAAGATCAATTTTAAAATTTACTACACATCCTACAAAAATATCAACAAATAACACATGGTATAATATTGCAATAGAAAGTAAATCTAGCCTAAACATGCTTCACATAACACTATAAAGAAATTTTAAATAGTAGAATAGATACAAACTGAAGATTAAACAGTAACACATTTTAAACTTCATAAAGGAATTGTTGGATGCTAACAAGTTTAAAATATTGAGATAAATTTTGTCATCTATAACGACTCATTTAACTTGACTTACAAACATAGACACACAAACTCAAATACATAGACTCACAGATTCATAAACAAACAACGACTGAGGTTAATTTGATCTCCCTTCTACTCACATTTGCCCCTCCTTACTTTCAATTTTGAACGGAAGAAACTACACTGATAAAGTTGGTGTATTATAAAACCATGTATCATTATCACCCATGGACTAGAATTACTTCATGTGTTACTAATTTCAAGGTTACTCTAAGTCTAAGACATACACAATCTGGTAAATATAGTGCAGTTCATTCAGATGTTGTTCACTGAGTAAGTTCATGACCTTACCCAGTGAAGACAAAGTCAGATAAAGGAAGTAATAGAGTTTACATGGAGTGTCTCAATTCGAAACACTACATGATTCAAGGAAATGCTAAACTCCGGATAAGAACTAAGTCGTAACAGACTCGTCAACCTGCTACTAGCAGAAATCATTAACAAATCTAGTCATGACGAAGGAATTACTTCACAACATTAATCCAATCCACTCTTACACATCAAACATAGATCAAAGTCCAACATCTCACTATTATCCAATCCAACATAACAACAATCACAATAAACAGATAACAAAGATAACCATGGGTTGCTCCCCATGAAGCGCTTGGTATAACATTGACGACTCGATGTAACCAACTTTTACTCTAGTTGTCGCAACATCAGAATCTCATTCACTTTGTCCTTATACCACAAAATATGTCATTCAGTGATTTTGAATAACTCTTTATTAGGAGATCTTTTATTGATTTCATTATTCAATTCAGGTTCTTGTGATTGAGTCAAATTTAAAAATATAAAATTGGTAGTGTAGATGAATTCCTTAAATATGTAGGCCTTAAAATTGTATGGGTTACATTCATCTTAAGTTCATGAGATTTTTCAACATATTGAATTAAAATTTTACTATTTTCGGTAACGTCAATAATTTCACACCTCTTCTGAACATATATACAGTCTTCTTTAAACAACATTTTCAACTCAACATGAAAGTTTATTTCGATCTCATCTGTTAAATTAGTTTCATAACTTTCTTGGAAATGGTTTTTACTTAGATAATCAATTTCATCAATCCAAAAAAATCATCATCTTTTCTCTCAGCTGGATACTTCACTGCCTTTAAAACATCAAAAATGGCTTCATGGTTATTAATATTCATAGTCAACTCTCCTTTTTGTGCATCTATCATAGCTTATCCAGTAATAAGAAAAGTTCTCCCCAAAATAATTAGATTTTTTTATCTTCCTTCATATGTAATACAATAAAGTCTATAGGAATGATAAATTTATCAAATTTAACAAGCATGTCTTCTATAATCCCTTTTGGATAAATGATAGATCGATCAGCTAACTGAAGGGTTATAGTAGTGGGAGAAATATCAGCTAAACCTAACATTCTAAATATTGATTAAGGCATCACATTAATGTTCGATCCTAAATCGCATAAAGCTTTTACACATAATATTTCTCCAATTGCACATGGAACTGTTAAGCTACAAGGATCTTTAAGTTTCTGAGGGAGCTTTTTCTGAAGTATAGCACTGCACTCCTCACTTAGTGCAACTATCTCGTAATCCCTAAACTTCCTTTTCTTGTTTAATATCTCCTTCATAAACTTTGCATAACTTGACATTTGCTCAAAAGCTTCAGCAAAAGGAATATTTATTGTTAACTTCTTAAGTATTTCCATGAAATTTGAAAATTGTTTATCCAATGCATACTGTCTAAGTCTTTGAGGTCTTTGAGGAAATGGAGGTGGTGGTGTTTCTAAATTGATTTTAGTTGAAGATATTAATTTTTTCAGATCCTTAGAAACATGTTCTTTTGGACTTTTAGTTTCATTTATTTCTCTCACAACGTCTTTCTCTTTTCTTATCACACCCTCTATCACTCTTTCACTTCTTAGTTGGACAGCGTATATTTTTTAATCATTTTTCTCTTTAGGGTTGATCTCAATGTTGCTAGGAAGTTTTCCTTGGGGTCTATTGCTAAGTGAATTGGCAATTTGTCTCAGTTGATTCTTTATGTTTCTAATCACAGCATTTTGACCGTACAACTGGTTCCTCATTTACAATACCACTTCTTCAATAGACATCTTCTTATCCTCAAATTGTTGATCATTGTTAGAATTTGGTGAATATGAAGGTTTATAGTTTGTGTTCCCCTGATTATTTCAACTTCCACTAGAATTTGCATGATTATTTTCCCAATGTTAGTTTCCACCCCAAATAGTATGATACAAGTTAAAATTAAGATGGTTCTTCCAACCTGAGTTGTAAAAGTTAGAAAATAGGTTGTTTATGATATTTAAAGTCTCATATGATAAGTTAGAATCAATCATATGCCGTAATGAACTTTCTTAACTTACTGAAGTGAATTGAGGTTGGTTCATTCCAATTTGGTCCAACTTCCTTGATATTCTAGTAACCCAAGATGCAAAAATTGCAAATGCATCTGTATCATGAACATTGTTTACCTTTTTAGGATTTTCCCTTACGGAGGGCCATTGAAATTCATTTGTAATCATTTCTTCAATTAACGCATATGTCACATCAAATGGTTTTGACATTAATGATCCACCAGCGGCAGCGCCAATTGTAGACCTAAGGGATCCTAAAACCCATTATAAAAAGTTTGAATGATTAACCAATCAGGTAGAGGATGGTGTGGACACTTACTTAGGAGTTCCTTAAATCTTTCCCAGGTTTCATATATTGATTCCTCTTTATACTGACAAAAATGAGAGTATTTTGTTTCTAAGTTTAATAGTCTTTGAAGGTGAAAAATACTTAGCTAAGAATTTCTGAGTTAACTCCTCCCAATTTTTAATAGAGTCAGGTGCTAATGAGTATAACCACATTTTAGCCTTATCACTTAATGAGAAAGGAAAAAGCCTTAGTCTAACTGCATCGTCTGAAATGTCGTTATAACGAAATGTAGCACAAAGTTCTAGAAAATTTGATAAGTGTAGATAGGGATCCTTCGAAGGAGTTCCCCCAAGCTGGTTGTTCTGCACTAGTTGGATAATTGATGGATTTATTTCAAACGAGTCAGCTTCCACGACAGCAGTTTGTATACTTGAGTGAATTTCATCTATCGTAGGATTTACATAATCCCTTAATGATTTATGATGATTTTCTAAGTTATTATTTTGAATGTTTTCCCTTTCCATTTCTAGTTTTTCAAGTCTTTTCTATTTTTTGATTTTTTTCCTTTTTTCTAACTCAGGATCATAACACACAAGTCTTACAGATCCTTTGTTTTGCATACGCAACACAATAAATAATACATTAATAATTAAATAAATTAAATAAAAAATTATTCAACATTATAAAACATTTTCACAAACACCTTATTTTTCACACAAAAAGTTTTTTTCACAACACTTTTCATACAAAAAACAAATTTCACACAAAAACAGTTTTTACAACACTACATTTTCCAAGTCTAAGCCTAATTCCTTCAACTAAAATTCTCCTAAAAGTCAAGATCAACTGTTGTGATCCCCGGCAATAATGCCAAAAACTTGATGCTGATATTCTTTTTATATGTAGAATTTAAGAACTTGACACCACTACTTGAAGATTTTAATCCCCGGTAATGACACCGTAAACTTGATCCCAAGCAAAGTAAGATTTCAGTTATATTTCTAGGGATTCCATGAAAGAATATGTATTGTTATCAAGAATATAGGGCTTTCTGATTAAACCCCGAATATCGATCCCACAGAGATCGAGGTTAATCACGATGACTTTCAAGAGAAATTCTAGTTTCGAATAACACGCCATAGCTTGGAAGATCGATAAAAGTTTGGTTTTGATTTTATCCTACAATTATCACTACAATACTACTTCTACATCTAAATTAAAATACTTAGTGAAAATCAAAAAGTGGTGTTTTTAATATATTAAAAGTATTATTCCTCATGCACTGAAAATAGTGACATGTGTAAAAGTAAAACAAGTAGTAAGAGAGGTTGTGACAATTACGAGCAATTATATTCTTTACCCTTACTAAAGATGTTATAAAGAACATTGGTTAATCTAAAGTTTGAATAGTTTTGAAGACGGGCTAGGCAGGGAAGATACTAGCTCTCACTCTAAGGTTCTCTCTTATCTCTCCACCTAGAGGCTAACATCTCACATCACAACCTAAAATAATATACCAAATTAGAGGCTTTAGCCTGTCACTCTAAAATCCTCTAATTCTACACCCTTTAAAGATTATTTTGCTATTTATTTGAATTTAACTATATGGACTACATTCTCATCCATACAATCTCATGTGATTACACCATAGTTGATTGAGACAATACCATCCTGGATCTTACATGTTCTTACCACATATTTTTAACATGCAAGTTGATCAAGTTTACATTTAAATGAAGAAAAAAGTAAAATCATCACAATATATTCTCACTCTACTTGATTTTATATCCTACACATGCATAATAATTCATTACAAGAGGGAAAAGTAAGGAAAACTACTCACTACATATGGAGAAACAACAAGGACTTTTCATTGAACAAGACTTTAAAAACATACAAACAAAGTACTAAATTCAAATCAAAATACAATTAAAATACTTATCTCTGATAGAAATCAAACTCTCCTTATATAACAAAAGCAATATCCTTACAATTAGGGGTGTAAACGAACCAAACACGAACGAATAAAGCTTGTGTTCGTGTTCGGTTCATTTGAAATTTAGTTTGTTTAAAATGAGCTCGTGTTTGAAATTGTTCGTGAAGTCACTGTTCGTGTTCGTTTCTTAACGAACGAGACGAACACGAGTCGAACACGAGCTGTTCGC
>JXCR01133379.1:248559-278026 GCA_002079205.1 Phalaenopsis hybrid cultivar
TTTTTTGAATATCATAAATTTTTTATATATAATTATTTTAAATTATTTTATATTTCGAACAATAACGATTCGAACACAAACGAACGCATCACTGTTCGTGCTTGGTTCATTTAACTAACCGAACAAAAAAAATTTGCCATGTTCGTCTGGTCTACTTATCGAACAAATCGAACACAAACTCATTGACGAACCGAACACGAACTATTCGCGAACAACGAGCTTTTTTGACAGCCCTACTTACAATCCTCTCCAAGAACAAAGTGAAAAGAAAAGAACAAATCTCTCACTCTCTCTCTCTTTCTCTCTCACCTTACCGCTCCACTTGGGGCTCACGCTTAAGCCTTCTTCTCATCATCTCCAAGTCTTCTTCTCCTTTTTCAATTAATTCAAGAGTATAAGAGTTGTTTTAAAAATATTCCCAAGGATTTTTTTATAATTTCTCAAGAGATGCTTAAGTGTCTTTTCAAAACTGTCCAGATTCAATGAATCTTCCAAATGGTGTCTGAAGTGCCTCTTCAAACTCCATATAACCATCCCAAATTCTTCTATAAAGTCCATTTTCTCATTTCCAAAACATTCCCCAAGAGATGCATGAAGCACTGCTTCAAAAATCGTCCAAATCCGACATATATTCTAGAAGATATGTTGAAAACTATCACCGGCGCCTAAGCACCATTTTTTGGAGCTTAAGCGCTCCCCCCTCTAACTGGGGGAACCTAAGCGCCATTTTGGGCCCTTAAGCACCGGGAACAGGCACTTAAGTGTCCAATTTAGGCCCACTTGGCTCGGTGTGCCCCAGTTTGACCCAATTAGGGTTTAGGATTTGCTCTATTTTGGTCCATTTTGTTCCTTTTGCTTCAATCAATCCAAATTATTCAATTTGATGTATCTACAACCAAAAACACAAGAAAACATACCTTTAAAGTGCATTATCATTATAAAATAAAGCATGAAAAGTATAAAATATGTCTCAACTGAGGCTTAGAAAACGTGCTCGTAAAACATATTATTCAAGACATGTAATAATGTTAGTTGGAAATGGAACGATATTTGAATAAATTTGAAAATACATTTGGTGTAAATTTTGAATAAATTTTTAAAAAAGTAGTTTTGGAATTGATGTCGGCCACGTGATGCCTCATTTTATGTAACTGTTCTATAAATGGGCCACAAAGTCTTTGCTTCTTTCTCTACACATTCTAATTTCTATCTTGAGTTTTTAATTTTCCTTTGTCTCTCTTTTACTTTTCTGGTCGCTTTATGTTTTCAAAAATGACCCCAAAGTACTCCCCCACCCTCTTCAGGTCCATTAGAGGTGTTGATCACTCATTTGTGGTAGAGACTAAAGTTAAGGAGTTGTAGAAGGGATACATGTTGGATGATAGTTTCACTCTTCTGAAGTTGTCGGGAGCTGCCCAAGCAACAAACTTGGTGGGGAATGTTCTGCTCTTTTACTGGGACCAATTCAAAGAAGGTCCCTAGCTACCTCTGTGTGTCGAGCTCTGGTGCATCTTCAATACATATGGCGTTATTCCAGCATAGATACTCTCGAACTCCAAGGTCGTTGTGATGACCTTCATCCTCTACTATCGTTTGGAGCGCATCTCCTGGTCAATCAAATTATTCACGCATTTTTTTTCATTCAAAGCCAATAAGGAGGGTGTTGTCATGTTCTCTATGAGTAATGAGTTCCACTTGCTGGGAGTAGAGAATAAAATAAAGGACTGAAAGAAGAAATATTTAGTCAGCTCATGTTCCGGCTGCTGAGGAATCCAGACCTAGCCATCAACGAAATTAGTGTGCATGCTAGAGTCCCTTCTGGAGAGCATGGAGGTTTCCCATGCAGTGTTGATCGGTCGCTATCTCTTGGTCTCCCAATACACCATCGAGGAGATGATTACACTTGTGCTGAGGGGCAAGATGATCGAGGAACTGTGGCGCCTCTCCAACACCAACGAGCATATCCATGCGAGGGCACTGAAGGAGAAGCTTGCCATTAAACTTCAAAAGTAGAAGTGTTCCACATCACTAGGTAAACCAACAGAAGATGGGGACTCACCTCCATATTGCTCGGTCTTGAGGCATATCTTCTCTATGTCTGAAACTACCATTATTATTCAAGACACAGTTACTAGCAATGTCACTATTACTCCTCAAAAATATGCTTCTCATGTTGTTGATGAAAGAGAAGTGATGGAGGAGTGTATGCTTCTGAGGGAGCTCCTAAAGAAAAGCTCCTGCAAGTCCCTCCTCTTCTACAATTGGCATGCAGACTGGTATGTCACCAATCATCGTCGCTCTGATGGATTCCCTGGTCAGGGTTTCTTCCTTTGTTGCCCTATCCGAGAGGAACAAGGCTAGCCATGTTACCCCTTCTGCCATGTCTAGATCCTTGTCAGGGGAGTCGACTTCATCCTCTAGAGGTGATATCCCACCTTCACCCAAGGGTACGAAGTATGTCAGCAGGGAAATGAGCTGATTAAGGAAGAGGACATTCCCCCCTAATGTGTGGATGAGTTAATTAGTATCACCTGATGTTCTTACACATTTTTATGGATGAAATTGCACTTTACGAAAGGTATTTTTGTGTTTATCTTACAGGTACAACAGAAATTTTAAGTGAAGAAAGCAGAAGGAGACTTGGAGCTTAAAGGTGTAAAGTGGCATTGGCGCCTAGGCGTTGGAACCATTGGCACCTAGGCGTTGGAACCATTGGCACCTAAGTGTTGGAACCATTGGCACCTAGGCGTCAGTCCCTGCCTTACGAACTCAAGAGGTTACGCGCCAACCATTGTGGGCTTAGGTGTTGTGACACTGTAACCTAAGCATCGGGCCCTTTGAGTGTTTAGTTTCCCATTTATTCCTCAGCAAAATAGCGAGCCTGGTGTCTAGGAGCTAACCTTTGGGCACCTAGGCGCCAACCTCTGGGCGCCTAAGCACCAGAAACTGACTACAACAGTTGTTGTAATTTAGGAATTCAGTCGTGTAGGACGTGTGGCGAATCGTGTGGGGAAGCTGGGGATTTATGGAAGCTAATGTAAAGTTTCCACAAAAAGATGTACATTAAGGAATTAAAGGAGATTGATGCTATTTGGTTAATTAGTGGGTTTCGCTTGCTGTTGGAGAGCCCTTCTTCTTTCAGTGCAGAGGACAAGGAGAGTTCTATAGGAGCATCGGAGTAAGGAATTCAGAAAGTGTGTTGTTTGATCGATCTTTTAGTAGTTATAAAGGAGAGAAAGGTAAGTTTTATATATTCTTTCTATTGTATTTCAATTTGTAACAATTGGATAATGAATTTGTCTTATTTCAATGAATCTGTTTGGTGTTTTCATCATGCTTTTTTACTAGACTTTTCACTCTTCTTTGTGATGATTAAGTAGGATGGATGTAATGAGAATTGCATATTATTTTTATTACTTTATATGGTGATGATAAATCTTCAAGACTTAATATACTTTTTATTCTGGCCAAGCTAATTGTTAAAATATGTTGTTAACCCTAAGTCTTGGAAATTTGTGGGTGGAATCAGCTAGGATTATCACATTAAACTATAAGGTATAGGTTGATATGCCTTTTAGGGAGATGCAAATGCTAGAAAAATATACTCTGATGGGTTAGATATGGGATTTATGGAAATCAAGTCATTTCTAACCAAGTTTCTTTATGCACTCAGGAGAGTGTAAAGAAGACTATTGCTCCTATTTGTCACTAATCTTATTTATTTGCAATTCTTAATTTCATGATATCCTTTTAACTCATTACAAGGAAGAGCCACTAGTAATTAATATTTTCGGTGTAATTATAATAATTTAGGTTTAGTTTTATAGGACTTTAACTTTTAAATTTCCTATCACACATTAGGATTAATATGTAGGAATATTTTAAAAACTAAAGTTTCAGGTTATGACTAAAACCAGTAGGATAGAGCTTTTCCTAACAAGGATTACCTCGCTCCCTATGGGATCGACATTCTGGTCTCTAAAATTTGATATTACTGATACAACATGTGAACTTTTGTGAGCCTCTATGTGTTTTAGCACTAAGAAGCGACATCATGTTTTGGCGCAGTTGCCGAAGAACGACGGTGATTTGACTTAAAAAAGTTTTAGTTGAACTTTGAGGTCTTGGACTTGAAAACAAGTAGTGTTAATTATCTGTGTAAAATTGTTTTCACTGTTTTTAAGAAACCCATGAAAAACCAAAAACATTTTTGTTTGATTGTGTGTATATTCAATGGCCTGGACTAGATCGGCCATTGATACATTAGGATTAGGGTGTCAAACCTTGCATCTCTTGATATAAGTTTGGTCACTCGAAGTACCAAGATGACTGCTGATCAGAGGGGCAAGGCTACTGACCCTGGTTGCCTCGGATGCCCTTCTAGTTGTCTCAAGCTATCGGATCTCAATTCAATCATACGTCAATGAATCAATCACTCTTTATCCTTCGATTTTCCTCCCAGTCACCCGCTTCTGTTCCCAGGGGTCAGATGCTCTCGATTTAATTTTAGAGAACTCCATAAGGTAATATTTGGCAGCGATCTGATCGTTTGCTAATTCTACAACCTTCACGAAGGTATTTGGCTTAATTTCAAGTCACACATGATTTGCTTGTTGGGATCCACTATTTCACATGTTGTTCGGGCGATGAGAGGTTCCAAGTTCTTCACCTCTAGCATTTCTTTTTGGAAGTCAGTGACGAAAGCTCGTAAGCTTTCTCCATCGCCCTGTTTGATCTAAACAAGGCCTTTATTTTCTTCCTTGGCTTCTGTACATAGCAAAGTGTGTCAAGAAGAGCTTTTGGAATTCAAAGAATAATGGGATGACTCCAACTGGTAGGCTAGAAAACTATCAGTGCAAGATTTCTTTCAACGTAGTCAGGAACAGCCAGCACTCCATGCATCATCGATTTGGAGAACCAACTCTCGATCAAAAGAGGCGACGTAGTCTTGGTCGCTTTTCATTTTATATGGATTAAAGTGAGGAATCTTAAGCTTTGTCGAGTATTGTTTCTAGAATTTTTCGGGAGAAGGTGCTAACCATGATTGGGCGAGCGAGTGTTTTTATTAGGTCCGCCTGATGTGGGACTCTCATCGTAGATGCAACGCTATCTACTAGATGGAAATCTCATCGTCCTTATGTTGGTCGGTCACTGGACCAACCGTGGGGTGCTGACAGATTGTCTTGGGGAGCCCTCAAGGGGGAGGGGTGTGTGTGGGTTCCCCGAGACACTCCCTCCATGGGCGGCGGTCGACTGTTCATGATCATGACCGCTCGAGGAGTCTCAAACCAGTCCATTATTTGTGTTCGTAGTGCCTGGATCTCTTACTGTATGTCTCAACATAATCTCTCTTTATTGAACTCCATTGGCGTTTAATCTTTTTACAGGGATTCTCCTTTGCAGTTGGCTCTGCTTCTCGTCTGTAGCATGTCCATGCTCACCGCACCACCTTTTAGAATGTTGAATCCTAAATTGTCCTTTAGAATGTTAAAACCGAATAAAGAAGGAAAGTGAAAGATAGAGTAGAATAAGTCAAGAATTTACTGTAGAGAGAATGGGAAGAGGTGCCCATTTATTTGTCAATTTTCTTCCTATTTATAGGAGCGTATTTGTACAATTACATAAAGTAGGGAACTATTTAAAATGAAAATCATTTTGAAAAAAAAAATTGATACTCTAATTAATCTTATATATTTTATACTACATATGTATTACAATTTGAATTCTGATATGGAGGTAATTAGTTGGTCGGCTTGCTTGAAATCGGTCAACTGCGATGACCGGTTGAGTGGCGGCCACGCCTTCTGAAGTAAATGTCGGTCGACTGGGGCGCCCGATCAAAAGACGATCTTACCCACCGTAGTAAAAGCTGGTCTGTCAGCTAGCTTGCAATCAAAGTCTTTTATGTGCCTTAGTTGATTAGCACTGCATGTATGGTTCGTCGATTGAATCTCTTGTGATAATGTGTTGGTCGATTCTGATCACGCGATCGCTTGTTGGACGGTTGTTTGCCTTGATTGTTTGACCCTCATCGGGAGCGTTCGATTGCTTTGAGATTTGTGTTAACAGATTTGGTGTATACAAGTTTTTATATGCATGAAAAAATGTGTTCTGCTCTAAAAAAATTAATAATAATAATAATTTTAATGTGAAGTTAAATATTTGACCTTTACACAAGTAAATATTATGTATGCAAAAACATATAAATTGCATGATATATAAATTACTATATAAATTTCCATAGCGAGAAAAAAAAACATTATTAGTAGTTATAACTATACAGTTATACAAGCATAAGAGACTAGCCCATGACAGCTCATAAAAATTTAATTTTGCTGTGTGAACTTGAGAATTATATTTTAATAAGAATTATAAGTTTGAGTTTATAGAAATTTGATTTAATATTATAAACTTTTTCTTCTCTTGACATAATTATCATTATTAACTAAAATATAATTATTTTTGGAAGATTTACAAACACAACTTAATTCCTGTGTTACATATTTAACACCGACACCAATTTTTAGTCATATGCCTCATTTTTTTTAAGGGTAAAATAGAGATAATTTTATTTTATATTAAAATTTTGGGCGTTATGAATGTTAAAAGGTAAAATTGAGGGCTTATATATGTAACACATAAGAGTTGGACTGATATGTAGGTATATGACCACCCATGATTTTTGTGGAAATTTACATACATACCACACAATNTTATTTTATATTAAAATTTTGGGCGTTATGAATGTTAAAAGGTAAAATTGAGGGTTTATATATGTAACACAGAAGAGTTGGACTGATATGTAGGTATATGACCACCCATGATTTTTGTGGAAATTTACATACATACCACACAATNAATTTTATATTAAAATTTTGGGCGTTATGAATGTTAAAAAGTAAAATTGAGGGTTTATATATGTAACACATAAGAGTTGGACTGACATGTAGGTATATGACCACCCATGATTTTTGTGGAAATTTACATACATACCACACAATTGTTATCAAATTTGATATTTATACTTATAACACATTTGTATATTTAACTTTTAAAAAGAGATAATGATATTTTTGATATGATGTTAAGGATTTTAGTGGTATTTCTGTAAATATGACTGTCTATATGTATATACATAAGCAATTGGTGGTGCATGTAAAAGGAAGCCCCCTTAATTTTTCTCTTGTGCAGGATTCCAGAATACAAATAAGTGATGTGAAATACAGAAATATAAAGGGAACATCGGCATCTCCTATAGCCATAAACTTTGACTGCAGCCCTACTAATCCTTGTAAGGAGCTCGGAATGAGCAATATAAAGCTCACATACAAAAATCAACCTGCAAAGTCACTTTGCAGGCACGCTTCTGGAAATTGTACAGGACTCATGATCCCACCAAGTTGTTTGTGATGGTTTTTGTGAGGAGGATTTCATAAATATTATANTTATATGTATATACATAAGAAATTGGTGGTGTGCATGTAAAAGCAAGCCCCCTTAATTTTTCTCCTGTGCAGGATTCCAGAATACAAATAAGTGATGTGAAATACAGAAATATAAAGGGAACATCGGCATCTCCTATAGCCATAAACTTTGACTGCAGCCCTACTAATCCTTGTAAGGAGCTCGGAATGAGCAACATAAAGCTCACATACAAAAATCAACCTGCAAAGTCACTTTGCAGGCACGCTTCTGGATATTGTACAGGACTCATGATCCCACCAAGTTGTTTGTGATGGTTTTTGTGAGGAGGATTTCATAAATATTATATGAGTATGTCTATTAACAAATTGAACAGTTTACATACCGCTCAATTTTACATACAAATCAATTTCTTACTCATAATCTGTCTCCGTGGATTTTCAAATTGATCAAATCAATTGTAACTTATATCCAACATCCAACCAAAAAAAATGACTTAATTCACTTGAAACAGACTGATTAATGAACATAACAAAATTTAATTATTAACAAACAACATGAATTACTAATATCATTTTAATTTCATAAATCCTCTATTTACATCTAAATTTTAATTCTTTTAACATAAATTAAAACCATAACTATAAACAAAAATCAAATATTATAATTTTAAAAATCAAATACTCAAATAAACGAAACTTAACCAATTTAATTTTTATAATTGCATATCCTACCTATCCTTGAATTAAAATTATGATATTTTTTTATATGTAATAGTTGGATGGTCTAATTGTAAAAGACAAAATTTAGCTGTTAGAGGTGTAAATACATAAGAATTTGGGTGATAAGGATGTAAATGCTCTTCAAAGATTTAACAGTTCAGTTAAAATTGAAATAAATTACATAAAAGAAAAAACTTCTATATCCATCTCATGCAAAAGAATGCACGTTACGCTTTTAAAAGAATTGTGGGCAAAAATACACTGCTAAAATTTTAATCATGATAAATTTTAAAACCCTTCCTTATATTTGCCTTCAATATTTTTTTTTTAAAGGGAAAAATTACATACATACCACCTAATTCCTACCGTATTTATATATCAAACAGCTAAAANTCACAGGACTCATGATCCCACCAAGTTGTTTGTGATGGTTTTTGTGAGGAGGCTTTCATAAATATTATATGAGTATGTCTATTAACATATTGTACAGCTTACATACTGCTCAATTTTTAGGTATTTATATATCTAACAGCTAAGCTCAAATTTTAAATACAGATCAATTTCTTACTCATAATCTGTCTCCGAGGATTTTCAAATTGATCAAATCAATTGTAACTGATATCCAATATCCAACCAAAAAAAATACTTAATTCACTTGAAACAGATTAATTAATGAACATAACAAAATTTAATTATTAGTTTGATTTCAATTATTAACAAACAACATGAATTACTAATATCATTTTAATTTCATAAATCCTCTATGTACATTTAAATTCTAATTCTTTTAACATAAATTAAAACCATAACTATAAACAAAAATCAAATATTACTGTTTTATAAATCAAATACTCAAATCAAGGAAGCTTAACCAATTTAATTTTTTTAATTGCATATCCTACCTATCCTTGAGTTTAAAATTATGATATTTTTTTATATGTAATAGTTGGATGGTCTAATTCTAAAAGACAAAATTTAGCTGTTAGAGGTGTAAATACATGAGAATTTGGGTGATAAGGATGTAAGTGCTCTTCAAAGATTTAACAGTTCAGTTAAAATTGAAATAAATTACATAAAAGAAGGAACTTCTATATCCATCTCATGCAAAAGAATGCACGTTATGCTTTTAAAAGAATTGTGGGCAAAAATACACTGCTAAAATTTTAGTCATGATGAATTTTAGAACCCTTATATTTGCCTTATATTTGGCTTAAATATTTTTTTTTTAAAAAAAAGGAAAAAATTACATACATACCACCTAATTCCTACCGTATTTATATATCAAACAGCTAAAATTTAATTTACATCTATGCCACTGCATCACTTTTCAAAAGTTAAAAGTGCTAATTTTTATGTGATATGAAGGATTGGGTGACAAATTTAAAAAATAAAGTTTAGTTGTGAAATATGTTAACAAAACAACCAAATGAGCAAAGCATAAGATAACTAGGAAATAATATAACAAAAAGCTCATCAAAATCTGTGCAACATACTGTAACATAAGTCAATCAATTGCTTCATACTCAACATATCTTTGAAAAGGCCAATAAGAAGCTTAAAATAAGCATCCCAAATGTGAAACTATAAGAGCAGTAAGAAAATATGACTGAAGAAGAAGCACTAAAGTTGAGGCTTAATGAAATGAATAGTGTTTTGATCACCTTCTTCTCATGCCTCTTCCGCCGCGTCCACCGAAAGCGGGACGCCCGCGACCGGCCATCGCACTTGCCGCAGCCTCGCCCTGGGCGCTCTCCGACTAAAAATTAGCATCAAAGAAAACCATTAGCGGAATCCACAATTTGTATGTACAAGAATATAATAAACGGAAATATTTCTATAAAGATATATTAAAAATTGGGCATTTACATACAAACTACCCATTTTCAATGTATTTACTTATCTAACATACATAACATCGAAATCTTTCATATCACGCGAAAAAACCATAATATGGGTAAGGTTATATATATATATATATGTAACTCTTTCATTAAAATTTTGAAGAAACAGGTAGGGTGCCTCTCTCTCTCTCTCTCTCTGCGCATGTGTGTGTATGTAGCTTAATAGCTGCATAGAGCAGCAATAGATGCAAAAAAAGTATAGTGATTTCTATATCATTAAAAGAAATGCTTAATGTTTAATGAAAAAAAGCATAAGCAGCATATATGCATGAAGTGTATCAAATATGCATCTTATTTAAAGAATATTTTTATCTTTATTTATGTATTTTTATGTTTTTCATGGTATTTGTGACTTTATGTAGTGTACAGGTGATTAGAAATTTACAAAGTAAATGAGATGAAACGGACTAAAAATGGGATGAAATGAGTTGAACCAGGCTGCTCGAGCACCCCTCACCAAACCTAGGCGCCGCTTTGCCAGTCTTGATGCCCAAGCGCAAGGAGACAGCAAAACTGGAACCCATACACCAATTCTGGGCACCCAAAGGCCAAAAAAGGGAGCCTAGGTGGCCAGAATCCTAGAAATCCAACCTGAGAAGGTGAAAAATAGGCAAACAAGGGTCTTGACTGCAGCATCAAGACACTAGTGACAAACCCCTAAGCGCCGCTTCACACAATTTGATGGTTGAGAGTGGTTCACATGCGTTGATTTGCGAAATTAAGTATTAAAAACACATGATCTACATTTGTGGTGGCGAGAGGGGCGGGGGAAGGGAATCTAGGTCATTGGAGGCAAGGGGAGTTCACAAAGCATTGGGGAGAGATTCTCAACCTTGAAAATTTCTGTAGTCGATGAAAGAGACAAATGATGAGAGATTTCTAATAGATCGAAGTGTGTAATCATGTTGTAAACTTCAGAATTCCGTGTGGAAAGAGAAAAGACACTTCGTAGAATATTTGTGTTTACAATTGACTTTTAGTCGTTAAGATCATGTATATTATATTTCCTTACAATAAAATCATGTTGTTTGTAAGTATAATTTGTGAGTAGTTTTCTCGTTTCTCTCTTTGATTGGCTATGTAGGAATGACTAGAGAAAATTTTCTGGTGTGATTTCATGCAATCTTTTTCATTGTGATGTTTTAACCTTTAGACTTTAATTAACTTTTGACCTAGCCAATTAAAATGTTAAAACTCATCATGAACTTAGTGGAACAACTAGGTTAACATAGTAATTCAAGGGTATTGGAATATTGTTTCTAGATTAGTGCAATCATTTAGGGAGAAGTGGCAGCTTGGGCTAATCACTTGATTTAGGAGACTAAACCAGTATGATTTCCAAACTTTCTAAGATGCCAAGGAAGGGATAAAGAAGATTGTTTCTCCCGATTGTCACATGCTAGTTGATACTTGTTGAATCACCAATTTGAACTAAAATTCCTACGGAACCAATGCAGATAAGAGAAATTTTCAAAAATTAATGTTAGTCCCTTTAATAAAATACAAGAACTCCATACATTCAAGTTCAAAACCAGCAGGCTGAATCTTTTTCACTTTAGAATTTAGCTTGTTCCCAATGAGAATGATACATGGACTCTATTACGTAGACTACTTGCAGGACACGTACACTTGTGCATTCTTCAGTGTTTCACAGTATTTGGTTCATATCAATTTTTTGGGGCAGTTATTGAGAACAACGTTGAATTCTAATTTTGAAAAATTTTAACCGACTCAATAGGGTCTAAGACTTGAAAAGTGTAGTGTCATACTTTCATTGCTACTTAGGGTTTGTTTGGGGTAGCTGCAATTATAGAAGTATTTGTGAAATAGCTGAAGAAGCTGTTATTCAAAAAACTAAGGTGACTAATACAATTTTTCTTTCTTTTGATAAAGTCAGACCACATTTTTCTAACAGTCACCGCAGAGAGCCAGATATGGTGGGAAAACATAAATTTCAGATGCAGTTTTTTGAGAACGCGAGCAAAACATAATTTTGCCAAAAAGGAAAAATTGTGCTGCGACGCCATACCGCTGCACCAAACACACCCTTAGTTTTCATCCAAAAATAACTCGTGCTTCCTGTTTTACTATTAAATTACTACACGAGTTTTATTGCTTATTCATCAGTGCAAAAATTGTGTTTTTTTTGCCTTTTACTTCTGCACGTTCTTGCTTAGCTATCTTTAATTAAGTAGCAGTAGTTTGCTTGAATTATGTATACTTGATAGTTAGGGTCACTTCACTAGAACTATCTAGTTGTGTAAGCATGGGACTGAAACTTCAAAACGAGTACGCTGCAACTCTAAACTAGAAAAAAACGGTAAAAAAAATCAGAAAATTTAGAAGTTTTGAAAAAAAAAATAGGAGAGATGACAATCCCACCTCAGGAAGAACACTTCAAACTCCGTAGAGAATTTGGCAACCCAATGGTAGATGAATTAATATGAGTATCAATAATCATACCAATCATGCCAACACATTTCAATTTAAAGATACAACCATTCAGATGGTCCAAAATAATTAATTCACCCTAACCTCCATATAACTAGTTTCTTAGAGTTATCTCCAACATTTAGATATAACGGTGACTCAGATGACATTGCAACACTTAGGTTCTTTCCATTCTCCCTGGTGGATAAAACTAATATTTGATTGACTTCATTAGCCCCAAGATATATAGTTACTTGAACTGATCTTGCTCAGAAATTCTTAGCAAAGTATTTCCACCTTCAAAAACTGACAAACCTAAGAATGATATCACATTTTTCTGTCAGTTGGAGGGTGAAATCATATATGAGACTTGGGAAAGGTTTAAAGAGATCCTTTGAAAGTGCCCACACCACAGTGTACCGGATTATCTTATCATTCAAACTTTTTGAGATGACTATTTCCTAATCGATGAAATGACTACAAACAAATTCTAATGACCTTTAGATTGAGTCAACCCAAAGAAAGTAGCTAATGTCAATGACACAACCTCACAAGTTTTATTTCTGGGAAATTAGATAATATAGGCCTTAATCCAGTGCAAGAATCACTACCTAGTAATGAAATAGCCTACATACCAGGGAAATTCTTGTACTAATTCCTTGGAAACCATAAACGTCATAAGAGATAGGTTCAATAACCCATATTTCAACGCTTAATGCCCAAGCTGAAAGAATCAAATAAATTTTAACTAAAATAACAACCACCAAAAGGTAGAAAACTAGCAATGAAGTAATAACCAACCCAACTCTGTGGGTAATTGGAATAATTAGGGTTGTGGCCACCCATGACTTACCTACCCTCCTGGATTCACTTATAATCCTCATTTTAAGAAGAAATTGTCATTGAAAAAAATGGTACGGAACATGGAGAATCAAATTCAAAGTCATGCTACAACCATAATGAATATTGAAACACAAATTGGGCAAAAAAACAAACTCATTGAGTCAGAGACCCCAAGAAACGTTATCTAGCAATATAGAGGTAAATCAAAAGGACCAAAATATATGGAGCAATGCAATGTTATAAGACTTAAGAGTGGGAAGTTTCTTGAGAAGCCTAGAGTGAAAAAGCATAGAATAGAGGAACCCGAGTCTAAGCTTGTTAGACCTATAGAAACACTTACTCCAGACTTGAGAAATATACCTTCACAACCTATGATAGAACAGAAAAGAACCAAGACATTTTCCTCAAATGTTGGTTAAACAAAAACTGAACCAGTAATTCTCTAAGTTTTTGTAAATGTTCAAAAAGCTCAATATTAACACTTCATTTGTAGAGGCACATGAACAGTTGCCCAATTACATGAAGATTTATGATGACTTTTTGAACAAAAAAAAATGCAAATTTTCATACATTGAAATTGTGCCATAAACTGAAAACTGCAGTTATAATTCAAAGAAAACTCTCACAAAAATTGAATAATCCTGTTAATTTATAATTTCTTGCATTATCGAAGGCCATTCATTGGAAAGGCTTTATGTGACTCGAGAGCTAGTAAAACGTAATGTCTTTTTCAATGTATGAAAGACTTCGAATAGTAGAACATCAACGCGCCACAGTGAACCTTCAATTAGGTTTTTTAACTTTCCCAAGGGAGGTTATAGAAAATGTCCTAATAAAATTAAAAGAAATTCATCTTCTCTAATGATTTCATTATTTTGGTTATGAAGAAAGATACTGAGATCCCTATTATTTTTGGCATATCTTTTCTTGCAACTTGTAAGGCGAATATTGACTTACAAAGAAGATGAGTTAACTGTTAGAGCGCAAAATGAGAGTGACTTATAGAATTCATGATCTTATGCCACTCCCTCATTATATCATTGACCAATATTTAAGATTGAAAATAGAAAGGTTGCAAGATATTTAAAATGAGAAGTTCGAAAGGATAGATTTAATATTTCAAAAAGAAGTTGATACGGGATCATAGCATAATACCACTAGAGAATATCTAGGACAACTAACATTGAGCAGAAGATCAAGGACTACAAAAGTGGATATTTGATCATGGAGAAAAACCTTAGAATTTTAAGCTTGTCTGGCGTGGGACATAAAATCAAGCGCTATTTGGGATGCAACACAAGCTTTTTCTTTATGCATGCTTGTGATTGGGTTAGGCTGAGGATGTTAAACTACGAGCTTATTGGGAGGCAACCCAAAATATTTCTTTTTTTTTGTGTGTGTGTTTTTGTATGCATTGCTTGCTAGTATCTCTAGAGCCACTCACTTATTACTCATGTTTAGGAGCATAATGACTATGAGGACAAATACGTCTGACATGTCTGCTATACAAACTTTAATCATGCTACTACATATTATATAATGGGAATGTGATTCAAACCTGTGTTTACTTCTGCTTTTATTATATATATTTCATGATAGTGTGTCTTCACTAATTGTATCACATCTTTTTTATTATATATTCATGTGCTACCTTACTATGTTCCTTTTCATTTTCTATTGTTATTAGCATGTGTACCGTCAAAAATAAGTTTGGAAGAGGGATATTTGTAAAAGCTATACCTTAAAGATTAGATATCTATAATCTAGAATTTCATTTAAAGAAATGGTTGATTTAACTAAGTATCTAGTGTGAGTTAAATATAGGTGAAGGAAATAAGTAGATGTGACACGAACCTTCAATTAAATTTTAAAATCATTAATAACTTCATAATGACTGACCTCTAACTATGAATAATTACTATTCTAGATAAAAACTTCTAAACATTTAGATTAAAATTGACAACAAAAAAAATTAGCTTATCAAATATATATACAGTTTAATAACTAATTGTTCAAATAAAAAATATTATTGATATGAAACAGGGTTATAAATAACATTTATATGAATCCTAAAATAAAAAAGACAATAAAAAGGAAATAACAAGAAACGAAAGATATAACATTTATATCTTCAATTAATCAATTCATATTAATTACTTGGAGATAAAGGAAACAACATAAAGTATAAAATAGAAAAAAAATAACTCCAATCCAAGGAAATAAATTTAATCCTCATAACTTTTAACATGAATAAATTATTTTCTAATATAACTTCTAATACTCCCTCTCAAGTTAAAATATGATTGAAAACCATACTAAACTTGGATTTGAAAATATTAAACAATGGGCAAGGAAGATTCTTTGTGAGGTAGAAATTGAAGTCCTCCTCTCGTGCTTGGTAATCAATCCCAAGAAAATTTAGTTGATTGTGGTTGTCTTTGACTGCAGTTTCCGCAATATCTATAGGTAGACGAAAAGTTTCTACAGGTGATAATCAACAGGAAAAGATGTAGGGTATGACCTGCAGAAAAAAGGGAAAAGCTATGAAGGTAGGCCATGTTGCAGGAAAAGGCTTTGGAGGGTCTACTACAGGAAGAATTCTGTGGAGGACCTACTACAAGAAAAAGCTCCAGAGGGCCTGATAAAAGAAAAAAGTTCTGGAGGAAGACATGATGCAGAAAAAGGCTCCGGAGA
The DNA here is from genome assembly GCA_002079205.1 of Phalaenopsis hybrid cultivar. Classification (NCBI taxonomy): domain Eukaryota; kingdom Viridiplantae; phylum Streptophyta; class Magnoliopsida; order Asparagales; family Orchidaceae; genus Phalaenopsis; species Phalaenopsis hybrid cultivar. Next base: position 264,572 of record JXCR01133379.1, read on the forward strand.
AGGGATCTGCTGCAACAAGAATTCTGGTGGAAGACCTGCTGCAGGAAAAGCTCTGAAGGCGGGGTTTTGATACATAAAAAAACTCTAAAAAGCCTAATACTAGAAAAGGCTCCGAAGGTCCTGCTACAGAACGAATTCTAGTGGAGGACATGCTGCCAAAAAAGCTCAGAAAGGCTTGACACAGGAAAAAAAAGCTTCGAAGAAAGCCTAAGACAGGGAAAAACTCCGAAGGGTCTGCTGCAGAAAAAATTCTGGAAGAGGGCTTGATGATGGAAAAGGCTCTAAAGAAGAGTCTGCTACTCGAAAAGCTCTGGAGGGTCTGCTGTAGAAAAAACTCGGGAGGAGGGTCTGTTGCAAGAAAAGCTTCGGAGGAAAGTCTGCTGCAGAAAAAAAATTCGGAGGCCTGCTTCAGGAAAAACTCCGGAGAAGAGTGCTACAGATAAAGCTCCGGAGGAGTGCCTGATGCAGGAAAAGCTCCGGAGTAGTGCCTGATGCAAGAAAAGCTCCGGAGGAGACCTGTTGCACGAAAAGCTCTGGAAACAATCTGATCTTCAATATCTAATTCAATGCTTTTAAGAAGGATCTGAAATCTAAAATTCACTTTGGCATGGAAGATTCCTGAGCCTCCTATATCCCATATGCATATAGAACCATTCAATCTAGATGAAAGCAACCTTGTCTTGTCAGCTAAAGCAAAGGCAATATCTGATAAGCCATTAAAAGCTTCTGACACGGAAAACTTTGGCTTCCCTTTCTTTACAACTTCAATGGGTTCCGTATATACATGACCAATGTCCGAGATGAACCATATTATGGCTTCTAGAAACACAACAAACATCATCTTGATTTACAGGATTCCAACGAACAACAATTAATGGCCTAGAAATACAAATGTGAAGCACACAATTTTGTTTTATCGTCACACAAACTTGAATATGGGCCATAAACAGAGCAATACAAGGTTTCAAAGTCCAACAAAATAAAACATCCAGATTTTAACGGACGCCATATAGATGCCCTTGGAATAAAATTCCAGACCCCAAATTCCCTCCTTTATAAAAGGGTTCAACCTATTTTGGTTTGCACCACTAATAGCTCATGCAGCATGCGTCAGACAGTCAAGGTGAGGACAGTAATTATGCCCAAAAGACCTAACTTTGAAATACAAATGAAGGAGTAGTTGGCAAGAATCGCGTCGGAAGTTGGAAGAAATTCTACCATCCAATTCAAGGGTACTTCTCTTCCATCCAAGCCGTCAAAAAGGCCTAGACTTTTCTGGAGAAGCAGCAGGTATGCTGAATCGTTGCATTAGCGGATAACTTGGGTTAGTGATGGTGAGGAACAAAGAATATTTTCTCTAGTTCTCAAAAAAGAAGATAATCTCATTAGGCCTGCTGATTTCCTCCCTCGTCAATGTGGTGCAGCCCTCTCCGACTCTCAACATGTCGGGAATTCCAATAGAGACTCCGGCTTGAGAGTCGGGGTTTCCGTTGAAAATGAAAACTCCCGCTTTCTAAAAGCCAAGAAAGAGCAGCTCCAAGCTCGACAGACCGGGAAGAGAGAGAATCATGGGCGATCGCAGTAGGCAATGCTCAATAGGGGCTGCAGGGATCTACTCTAGCAGCGAGGGCCTGCGGATAGCCTGCAGGGAGAGAATACATCCCTCCCTTTTCACAGGTAGGATGACAAGAAAGGAGTGCAGCGGCTCTGAAAAGAGGTCCAGCGGCTAAGGCAAAGAATTTAGCTCTGATATCATATTGAAATTCAGAATAATGTCAAATAATATTATTGATATGAAACAGAAGTGTAAATAACCCTTACACGAATCCCAAATTAGGAAAGACAATAAACAAAAAATAACAGGAAAGGAAAGATATAACACTTATATTTCCAATTAATCAATTCATATTAATTACTTTGAAATAAATGAAACAACATAAAGCATAAAATGGGAAAGGATATAACTCTAATAAAAGAAAATAAATTTAATCTTCATAACTTCTAAAAGGAATAAATTATTTCCTAATATAACTTCTAGCACCAATCAATTCAGATATTTTATTTCTTAGTTAGTATCCATTGAATTACACTTTTCAATTTAGTTAAGAGGTAATTCAAAATTTGACTTCGAAAAGATTTGACATTCAAAATAAAAAAGAAAAAAAAAGCTTCACCAGATATAATAACCCTCTATGAAAATAAAAAAAGAGAAACAAAAAGAAAATCAACAACAACAACAACAAAGCCTTAATCCCACAACGTGGGGTCGGCCACATGAATCCTTTTTCTCCATTGCGTCCTATTTAGTGTCATATTTTCATTTCCTTCTAGTAAATTAAGATCATTTTTTATACAATAAGCCCAAGTCTTCCTAGGTCTACCTTTGTCTTCTAGTAAATTAAGATCATTTTTAATACAATAAGCCCAAGTCTTCCTAGGTCTACCTTTGCCTTTCTTTACACAAGTCGAATCTAAAACATCTACTCTCCCAATCGGATCATCTAATGGTCGACGTTTAATATGACCAAACNCGACTTGAGAAATATACCTTCACAACTTATGATAGAGCAGGAAAGAACCACGACATTTTCCTCAAATGTTGGTTAAACAAAAACTGGACCAGTAATTCTCTAAGTTTTTGTAAATGTTCAAAAAGCTCAATACTAACACTTCATTTGTAGAGGCACATGAATAGTTGCCCAATTACATGAAGATTTATGAATGACTTTTTGAACANGACTTGAGAAATATACCTTCACAACCTATGATAGAGCAGGAAAGAACCACGACATTTTCCTCAAATGTTGGTTAAACAAAAACTGAACGAGTAATTCTCTAAGTTTTTGTAAATGTTCAAAAAGCTCAATATTAACACTTCATTTGTAGAGGCACATGAATAGTTGCCCAATTACATGAAGATTTATGAATGACTTTTTGAACAAAAAAAAAATGTAAATTTTCATATATTGAAATTGTGGCATTAACTGAAAACTGCAGAGTTATAATTCAAAGAAAACTCTCACAAAAATTGAATAATCCAGTTAATTTATAATTTCTTGCATTATCGAAGGCCATTTATTGGAAAGGCTTTATGTGACTCGAGAGCTAGCAAAACGTAATGTCTTTTTTAATGTATGAAAGACTATGAATGGTAGAACATCAACGCGCCAAAGTGAACCTTCAATTAGGTTTTTTAACTTTCCCAAGGGAGGTTATAGAAAATGTCCTAATAAAAGTAAAAAANAAGAGCTAGCAAAACGTAATGTCTTTTTTAATGTATGAAAGACTACGAATGGTAGAACATCAACGCGCCAAAGTGAACCTTCAATTAGGTTTTTTAACTTTCCCAAAGGAGGTTATAGAAAATGTCCTAATAAAAGTAAAAAAAATTCATCTTCTCTAATGATTTCATTATTTTGGATTTGAAGAAAGATACTGAGATCCCTATTATTTTGGCATATCTTTTCTTACGACTTGTAAGGCGAATATTGACTTACAAAGAAGATGAGTTAACTATTAGAGCGCAAAATGAGAGTGACTTATAGAATTCATGATCTTATGCCACTCCCTCATTATATCATTGACCAANGTAAAAAAAAATTCATCTTCTCTAATGATTTCATTATTTTGGATATGAAGAAAGATACTGAGATCCCTATTATTTTTGGCATATCTTTTCTTGCAACTTGTAAGGCGAATATTGACTTACAAAGAAGATGAGTTAACTGTTAGAGCGCAAAATGAGAGTGACTTATAGAATTCATGATCTTATGCCACTCCCTCATTATATCATTGACCAATATTTAAGATTGAAAATAGAAAGGTTGCAAGATATTTAAAATGAGAAGTCCGAAAGGATAGATTAAATATTTCAAAAAGAAGTTGATACGGGATCATAGCATAATACGACTAGATATCTAGGACAACTAACATTGAGCAGAAGATCAAGGATTACAAAAGTGGATATTTGATCATGGAGAAAAACCTTAGAATTTTCAGCTTGTCTCGCATGGGACATAAAATCAAGTGCTATTTGGGATGCAACACAAGTGTTTTCTTTATGCATGCTTGTGATTGGGTTAGGTTGAAGATGTTAAACTACGAGCTTATTGGGAGGCAACCCAAAATATTTCTTTTTTTGTGTGTGTTTTTGTATGCATTGCTTGCTAGTATCTCTAGAGCCACCCACTTCTCATGTTTAGGAGCATAATGATTATGAGGACAAATACGTCTGACATGTCTGCTATACAAACTTTAATCTTGCTACTACATATTATATAATGGGAATGTGATACAAACCTGTGTTTACTTCTGCTTTTATTATATATATTTCATGATAGTGCGTCTTTACTAATTGTATCACATCTTTTTTATTATATATTCATGTGCTACCTTACTATGTTCCTTTTCATTTTCTATTGTTATTAGCATGTGTACGGTCAAAAATAAGTTTGGAAGAGGGATATTTGTAAAAGCTATGCCTTAAAGATTAGATATCTATAATCTAGAATTTCATTTAAAGAAATGGTTGATTTAACTAAGTATCTAGTGTGAGTTAAAAATAGGTGAAGGAAATAAGTAGATGTGACATGAACCTTCAATTAAATTTTAAAATCATTAATAACTTCATAATGACTGACCTCTAACTATGATTAATTACTATTCTAGATAAGAACTTCTAAACATTTAGATTAAAATTGACAACAAATAAAATTAGCTTATCAAATATATATACAATTTAATAACTAATTGTTCAAATTCAGAATAATCTGAAAAAATATTATTGATATGAAACGGGGTTATAAATAACCTTTATATGAATCCTAAAATAAAAAAGACAATAAAAAGGAAATAACAAAAAACGAAAGATATAACATTTATATCTTCAATTAATGTCTTTGACTGCAGTTTCCGCAATATCTATAGGTAGGCGAAAAGTTTCTACAGGTGATAATGCAGAAAAGTTTGCGTAAAAGTAGACAATCAACAGGAAAAGATGTAGGGTATGACCTGCAGAAAAAAGGGAAAAGCTATGAAGGTAGGCCATGTTGCTGGAAAAGGCTTTGGAGAAGGGTCTACTACAAGAAGAGTTCTATGGAGGACCTGCTACAAGAAAAAGCTCCAGAGGAGGGCCTGATCCAAGAAAAAAGTTTTGGAGGAAAACATGATGCAGAAAAAAGGCTCCGGAGAAGGGACCTGCTGCAACAAGAATTATGGTGGAAGACCTGCTGCAAGAAAAGCTCCGAAGGTGGAGTTTTGATACATGAAAAAACTTTGGAAAGCCTAATACTAGAAAAGGCTCTGAAGGACCTGTTACAGAACGAATTCTAGTGGAGGACATGCTACCAAAAAAGCTCAGAAAGGCTTGACACAGAAAAAAAAAACTTCGGAGAAGGCCTAAGACAGGAAAAAACTCCGAAGGGTCTGCTGCAGGAAAAATTATGGAAGAGGGCTTGATAATGGAGGGTCTGTTGCAAGAAAAGCTTCAAAGGAAAGTCTGCTGCAAAAACAAAATCTGGAGGCCTACTTCAAGAAAAGCTCCGGAGAAGAGTCTGCTACAGATAAAGCTCCGTAGGAGTGCCTGATGCAGGAAAAGCTCCGGAGTAGTGTCTGATGCAAGAAAAGCTCCGGAGGAGACCTGTTAGACGAAAAGCTCCGGAAACAATCTGATCTTCAATAACTAATTCAATGCTTTTAAGAAGGATCTAAAAGCTAAAATTCACTTTGGCATGGAAGATTCCTGAGCCGCCTATATCCCATATGCATATAGAACCATTCAATCTAGATGAAAGCAACCTTGTCTTGTCAGCTAAAGCAAAGGCCATATCTGATAAGCCATTAAAAGCTTCTGACAGAGAAAACTTCGGCTTCCCTTTCTTTACAACTTCAATGGGTTCCGTACATACATGACCAATGTCCGAGATGAACCATATTATGGCTTCTAGAAACACAACAAACATCATCTTGATTTACAGGATTCCAACGAACAACAATTAATGACCTAGAAATACAAATGTGAAACACACAATTTTGTTTTATCATCACACAAACTTGAATATGGGCCATAAACAGAGCAATACAAGGTTTCAAAGTCCAACACGGTTAAACATCCAGATTTTAACGGAAGCCATATAGATGCCCTTGGAATAAAATTCCAAACCCAAAATTCCCTCTATAAAAAGATTCAACCTATTTTGGTTTGCACCAGTAATAGCTCATGCAGCATGCGTCGGACAGTCAAGGCGAGGACAGTAATTATGCCCAAAAGACCTAACTTTGAAATACAAATGAAGGAGTAGTTGGCAAGAATCACGTCNATAGAAATACAAATGTGAAACACACAATTTTGTTTTATCGTCACACAAACTTGAATATGGGCCATAAACAGAGCAATAAAAGGTTTCAAAGTCCAACACGGTTAAACATCCAGATTTTAGCGGACGCCATATAGATGCCCTTGGAATAAAATTCCAAACCCAAAATTCCCTCTATAAAAGGATTCAACCTATTTTGGTTTGCACCAGTAATAGCTCATGCAACATGCGTCGGACAGTCAAGGCAAGGACAGTAATTATGCCCAAAAGACCTAACTTTGAAATACAAATGAAGGAGTAGTTGGCAAGAATCACGTCGGAAGTTTGAAGAAATTCTACCATCCAATTCAAGGGTACTTCTCTTCCATCCAAGCTGTCAAAAAAACCTAGACTTTTCTGGAGAAGCAGCAGGTATGCTGAATCGTTGCATTAGCGGATAACTTGGGTTGGTGATGGTGAGGAACAAAGAATATTTTCTCTAGTTCTCAAAAAAGAAAATAATCTCATTAGGCCTGCTGATTTCCTCCCTCGTCAATGTGATGCAGCCCTCTTCGACTCTCAACATATCGGGAATTCCAATAGAGACTCCCGCTTGAGAGTCAGGGTTTTCGTTGAAAATGAAAACTCCCTCTTTCTAAAAGCCAAGAAAGCGCAGCTCTCAGCTCGACAGACCGGGAAGAGAGAGAGTCGTGGGCGATCGCAGTAGGCAATGCTCAATAGGGGCTGCAGAGATCTACTCTAGCAGCGAGGGCCTGCGGACAGCCTGCAGGGANAGATAACTTGGGTTGGTGATGGTGAGGAACAAAGAATATTTTCTCTAGTTATCAAAAAAGAAAATAATCTCATTAGGCCTGCTGATTTCCTCCCTCGTCAATGTGATGCAGCCCTCTTCGACTCTCAACATATCGGGAATTCCAATAGAGACTCCCGCTTGAGAGTCGGGTTTCCGTTGAAAATGAAAACTCCCTCTTTCTAAAAGCCAAGAAAGCGCAGCTCCCAGCTCGACAGACCGGGAAGAGAGAGAGTCGTGGGCGATCACAGTAGGCAATGCTCAATAGGGGCTGCAGAGATCTACTCTAGCAGCGAGGGCCTGCGGACAGCCTGCAGGGAGAGAATACATCCCTCCCTTCCCACAGAGAGGATGGCAAGAAAAGAGTCCAACGACTCTGAAAAAGAGATCCAGCGGCTAGGGCAAAGAATTTAGCTCTAATATCATATTGAAATTCAGAATAATGTCGAATAATATTATGGATATGAAACAGGAGTATAAATAACCCTTACATGAATCCTAAATTAGGAAAGACAATAAACAAAAAATAACATGAAAAGAAAGATATAACACATATATTTCCAATTAATCAAATCATATTAATTACTTGGAAATAAATGAAACAACATAANGGAGGATGGCAAGAAAGGAGTCCAGCGGCTCTGAAAAAGAGGTCCAGCGGCTAGGGCAAAGAATTTAGCTCTAATATCATATTGAAATTCAGAATAATGTCGAATAATATTATGGATATGAAACAGGAGTGTAAATAACCCTTACATGAATCCTAAATTAGGAAAGACAATAAACAAAAAATAACATGAAAGGAAAGATATAACACATATATTTCCAATTAATCAAATCATATTAATTACTTGGAAATAAATGAAACAACATAAAGCATAAAATGGGAAAGAATATAACTCCAATAAAAGAAAATAAATTTAATCTTCATAACTTTTAAAAGGAATAAATTATTTCCTAATATAACTTCTAGCACCAATCAATTCAGATATTTTATTTCTTAGTTAGTNGATATAACTCCAATAAAAGAAAATAAATTTAATCTTCATAACTTTTAGAAGGAATAAATTATTTCCTAATTTAACTTCTAGCACCAATCAATTCAGATATTTTATTTCTTAGTTAGTATCCGTTGAATTACACTATTTTGAATTTAGTTAGGAGGTAATTCAAAATTTGACTTCGAAAAGATTTAATATTCAAAATTAAAAAAGAAAAAAAAGCTTCACCAGATATAATAACCCTCTATGAAAATAAAAAAAGAGAAACAAAAAGAAAATCAAAAGNGATATTCAAAATTAAAAAAGAAAAAAAAAGCTTCACCAAATATAATAACCCTCTATGAAAATAAAAAAAGAGAAACAAAAAGAAAATCAAAAGAGAGAAAAATTTAAAAAGCTTAAGGTTATAAACAAAAAAAAATGGAGCTTTAGAAGAGAAGCTTGAGGTTAAGCTGAAATAAAAAATTAGTACCAATCTCACTTTCTAGAAGTCAAAAAATCAAAAAAAATTTCAACTGTTAATTCATAATATTGTATTCAAAAGAATATTGATTGAACTAACATTGTTTAGTTGATTAGATNGATTTTTTCAACTGTTAATTCATAATATTGTATTCAAAAGAATATTGATTGAACTAACATTGTTTAGTTGATTAGATAATTTGAATTTTATATATATTTGAGAAATAATTTTATTGTAGTCAACCAAATAAAAGTGTTTTAGGGGTAATTATATAAAACTAGTTTTAATAAAAATTATGTTGGGATATTAGGAGTTTCTAAGAAAATCTAATCTTAAGAGAGTTTCTTCATATTGAATTATTTAATTGCCTCTTTACTAAAGAGGCTACAATCCTAAATTTCAATCTATAATGAATTTTTCAAAAATTCTAACTTTTAGATATTGAATTACTTGAGAGAAAGTAATGTTTGAGGGTACTTGATGTGCATTAAATATGCATGTTATCTTAGGATATTTTTATCTTCATTTTGTATTTTTATGTTTTTCATGATATTTATGATTTATATAGTGCATAACTAGGGCTGTCAAAAAAGCTCGTTGTTCGTGAACAGCTCGTGTTCGGCTTTGTTAAGTAGCTCGTGTTCAACTCGTTTGTTAAGTAAACGAGCTAAACACGAACAAGTTTTTAAACCTCGAATTATAAACGAGTCGAACACGAACAGTTCTTTGTTCGCTCGTGTTCNAGATGTGCATTAAATATGCATGTTATCTTAGGATATTTTTATCTTCATTTTGTATTTTTATGTTTTTCATGATATTTATGATTTATATAGTGCATAACTAAGGCTGTCAAAAAAGCTCGTTGTTCGTGAACAGCTCGTGTTCGGCTTGTTAAGTAGCTCGTGTTCAACTCGTTTGTTAAGTAAACGAGCTGAACACGAACAAGTTTTTAAACCTCGAATTATAAACGAGTCGAACACGAACAGTTCTTTGTTCGCTCGTGTTCGGCTCTTTTTAGCTCGAAATAAAAAAAAAATTATATAATTATTTATACAGTAATATATTACATATATTATTTATATAATAATATATTATATATTTATATCTAAGTTTAAATTATAACATCTCATGTGGTAATGTGGTTAATCCCTTATTTTGTATATATTTAGTCCAGGTTTGAATCTCACACTTTACATCTATTTTATTAAATTTAGTTTTAACGAGCCAATTTCGAGCCGAACACGAACTTGAATATTTAAATCGAGCTAAATACAAACACACTGTTCACGAGCCAATTTCGAACATGAGCCGATTTTGAACACGAGCTATTTCGAACGAGCCGAACATGAGCCAAGCCTGAGCTCGCTCAAGCTCGGCNATCTCTTATTTTGTATATATTTGGTCCAGGTTTGAATCTCACACTTTACATCTATTTTTTTCAACTTAGTTTTAACGAGCCAATTTCGAGCCGAACACGAACACGAATATTTAAATCGAGCTAAGTACGAACACACTGTTCACGAGCCAATTTCGAACACGAGCCGATTTTGAACACGAGCTATTTCGAACGAGCCGAACATGAGCCAAGCCTGAGCTCGCTCAAGCTCGGCTCGTTTGCAGCCCTATGCATAACTGATTAAATAATTTGGAAAGCAAATGACATAAAACAGACTCAAGACGAACAAAACCGGGTTGCCCGAGCGCCCCCTTCACCCGACCTAGGAGAGGCCCTTTGCTAGTTCCAATACCTAGGCACCAATATTATTTAGGAGGTGATTAAGAATTTGAATTAGTAAAGAATTGGTATTTAAAATTAAAAAAAGCAAAGAAAAAAAGCNAAACCGGGTTGCCCGAGTGCCCCCTTCACCCGACCTAGGAGAGGCCCTTTGCTAGTTCCAATACCTAGGCGCAAATATTAGTTAGGAGGTGATTAAGAATTTGAATTAGTAAAGAATTGGTATTTAAAATTAAAAAAAGCAAAGAAAAAAAGCTTAACCAAACATGATAATACTCTTTGAAAATATAAGAAAAAGGAAATAAAAAAAAAATCAAAAGCGAGAAAAATTTAAATAGCTCAAATTATAAAGAAAAGAATATGACTTTTTAGAAGAGAAGCTTGAGGTTAAATTTGAAATAAAAAATTGGTACGAATTTCCCTTTATAGAAGTCAAAGAATTAAAGATTTCTTTAACTCTTAATTCAGAACATTGCATTGAAAAGGATAANGAAAATCAAAAGCGATAAAAATTTAAAAAGCTCAAATTATAAAGAAAAGAATGACTTTTTAGAAGAGAAGCTTGAGGTTAAATTTGAAATAAAAAATTGGTACCAATCTCCCTTTATAGAAGTCAAAGAATTAAAGATTTCTTTAACTCTTAATTCAGAACATTGCATTGAAAAGGATAATGATTTAATCAACATTGTTTAGTTGATTAGTTAATTTGAATTGTATACATATTTGAGAAATAATTTTATTTTAGTCAACCAAATATTAGTTATTAAGGGTTAATTATATAAAAAAATGTTAATAGAAGTTATATTGGAATATTTAGGGGTTTCTAAGAAAATTTAATTTTAAGAGAAAGTTTCTGCACATCGAATTATTTAATTCACTCATTACTAAAGACACTACACAATCCTAAATTATAATATAAAATGAATTTTTCAAAAAATTCTAACTTTTAGAAATTGAATTATTTGAGAGCGAATAATGTTAAATTTGGGGGTTGAAGTGTATCANTTCTAACTTTTAGAAATTGAATTATTTGAGAGCGAATAATGTTAAATTTGGGGGTTGAAGTGTATCAAATATGCATATTAGTTTTGAGATATTTTTTATCTTTATTTATGTATTTTTATGTTTTCATTATATTTATGATTTTATATGCATTGTCTAGGTGATTAAACAATTTGTGAAGCAAATGAGATGAAACANTGCAAAGAAAAAGTATAAAACTTATGCTTGTGAATTTTATGTCATGGTTCAAACACTTGTANGGTGCATTTACCATACATACAAATAAAAGTAACAGTCATGAATATAACATGCAACTGATTCAACAAAACCTAAATATACATATAATGGAGGTGGAATGGCATCCATACTTTTTTAGGTTAGCATGAAAAACTTTACAAGTATTTTTTTCAATACAATTATGTAATAATATAATTCTGTGCAAGTTCAACAATAGACGGATGAAGCCCTTAGAGGCCTAAACTTCAATTAATAGAAAAGGCCGAACCTTCTCATATAAATGTCGGTGAGAAGCTATGAACAATTTTTCAGTCAAATTGGCTGATGTTTTTAGATCAAATCTAGGTTTATACTTTAATGTTTATGTGTACAATCAGCTTGCTGGAAATATAATACACAAGAAGTAACATTGTATGTTTATAAATATTAGACTAATCATTCATACCATTAAGCTATGCACGCCAATGAAAATATGGGGTATTTACATATATACCACTTAATTCTTATGTTTTTACAAATCTAACACCTAAACTTTGCTTATTGCATATATATCATCCAAATCTTTCATATCACATAAAAAATACCACTATTTTAACTTTTAAAAAGTGAAATACACCTTCTTCATGCTTAGGTAAGGTGGCATCTATGTAAAATTTAAGTTTAGGTGATAGATATGCAAATACATGATATTGAGTGGTATGTATGTAAATCTTCCTAAAAATACAAGCTACCGGCAAAAAAAGATTGCCAACAAGATCTTTTCATTATAAATTTCTAATATAACAGAAATGGACTACCCAAAGGCAAAGTCTGACTAACCCATCCAACAATAAAAGGTGCACAATGTGCTTCAAGATTAGATTAACCAGAATTAGCTTTAGAGATAATGTTCATTGTATTTCGACTACTCATGACAAAAATGCAATGATTATTCTAATATTTAAAATAGATTTAAAAAATACTGTCACACAATTCACAAAAGATGTAAGAGTTAAAATAAAGCGTCTCATCATCTCGTGTCATTTACCTATATTTTATTATCATTAAGAAAATTGTGCATGAAGGATATCCTCGCATTGGTCTTCCTATGAATCAATAATTTAAACATCATCTTGATCTAATAAGAGATTTTGTTGAAAGCATTGACAAATGATATGGCTACCTTTGTGACACTTCTAATAAGTAAACATGTAGCATTAGAGGATTTATCAGCAAAATAATCTTACAAAAATATAATCACTTCTAAAATTAAGAAAAGAGTCTATTTTGAAAAAAAAAAGTAGTAAGAAAGCAGTATTATGAAAAAAATTAAATGCAGAAAAAATTACAAGAATAGATGGTTGATCATCGTCAAGAAACTCCATGAATAATAATTTGAAGACCTCAGGAAAAGGCAATATGGAAGAGGATCAATGGTCTGAGGCCTTCAAGCTCCAATCATATAAAAAATCAACAGAATGATAGCAGAATCAAAGATTAAAGGCAAGAAGGTCTTCAAACAACCACAATATATAAAAGGGGCATTTACATACAGACATACCACGCAATTCTTATGCATTACATATCTAAAACATTCATATTTTCATACATACCACTCAAATCTTTAACATTAAATAAAAAAATACTAGCAGAATCACTATTTAAATGATCATTTGACTGTTATTTTAAGATTGAAATATAGATCATATCATTTACGCTTAAGTTTCTAGTAACAGAAAAAGATGAAATTTAATCATAAATGGTGAAAGTGAGATTAACAATAATAACTTAAGCCAACTTGACCAGATGCAATCGCAAGGCTAAGCCATAAATAATTCCTTTCATTGTGGAGTGATTAAGAAGACATTTCTATTAGTCACAAAAAGGATCTTATAAGAATTCATTTAGATAGTCGTAATTTAAAATGGTGGGGC
>JXCR01133379.1:282731-297857 GCA_002079205.1 Phalaenopsis hybrid cultivar
AATAATAATAAATATATATATATATATATATATATATATATAATTGGCAGCCCATCAATATTATAAGTGAGTTACTATGTGGCCAATAATGCCTTCTTCAGAATGACATGCATAATTAATAGTATCAGCAAAGAAAGGCAGCTTTAGACCCAAAAAAATATGAATAATGATGTCCTATGTAACACTGATATTTCTAAAAATATGGTGCAAGCCATGTCGGACACTGACACAGCTCCGACACTCTTCGACGAATGTCTATCGCTACAAAATGTGTCTAAATTTTTTTTTCAAACCTAAACACATCCGTGACACGCATTGACATGATATCAAACATGGGCTCAACATTAATTATAAATTTACATTTAGCCTTAATTATATCTCATANTTGATATTTCTAAAAATATGGTGTAAGCCATGTCGGACACTGACACGGCTCCGACACTCTTCGACGAATGTCTATCGCTACAAAATGTGTCTAAATTTTTTTTCAAACCTAAACACACCCGGGACATGCATTGACATGATATCAAACATGGGCTCAACATTAATTATAAATTTACATTTAGCCTTAATTATATCTCATAGTTGAAACCATCTCCTCTCAACATGTAATATTCATCAAAATTGAACATCAAAGGTGCATATAATCTTCGTCTAAGACGAGCATCGGTAGTTCCCTCTTTGTTTGTCAAAATCAAGCATCAAAGGTTCATCCTATATTTGTTAAAGCTAAGCATTGAAGTTCTCTTTCGTTCATAAAAACCATATTTGCACCCGTTAAAGCGGAAGCCATAAGTTTCTTTGTCGTAACATGAGCAGAAGTCAAACTTTCATTGAAGCCAATCCACATGCTCCGCAATCTTTGTTATGCTTGCGCTAAACCTTCTATCTGTCGAAGACAAGTGGAGTCAAAATTGTCCTAATTTTGTAAGTGATAATTTCTTTTTTTTTTGTGCTCTTTAATGAATTAAAAGTTATAAATCTATATTTATTTTAATTATAAAAGTTAAATAGTAATATAATTAATTTAATAAGGTGTAATCTTAAGATATTCTAAATTTTAATAAATAAATTAGAGGAAATTTTTTCGAACAAATTATGTCTATTTCGAAAAATGATTTTTGTAAGCATGAGGTTTCATAATACAAATTAAGTTTTATTTTTTCATAATTTATTCTGTAATATTTTTAGTCAATAATAATTAAACATATATATATTTTTCACATTGATAATTTATTAAATATAAAAAAATGTCCAAGATATTTTGTTTATTAAATATAAAAAAATATCATGTCCTGTTGTTTTTTTAAGTATGCGTATCATTGTATCGTACTGTGCATGTTTGTGTCCCTGTGTTTGTGTTCGTATTTCATGGATGATGTCAAACAATCGATACAGCATATAAAAATGATTATCATGATTTACATCTCATGAAACACCAATATTAAGAATTGAAATGCTCATTCAAATAAAAAAATTGACTGATAAAAGTAAGCTAGAAAAACAAAAAAAAAAGCAAATGTAGATTCAAAGTTGATTTCTCACTAAAAATAATAGAGTATAAATCCTTAGCATGCATGAAAAACAATGCAAATCAAGACTATAAGAAACCTGTGAAAGAGCATTTTACCTTGGGGTTTTTCACTGTCTCGTCCACACTTAGGATAAGACAGGCAGCTTCCGTAGCAGCGTTTATAGCATTGATCTGAAATTCAGATCTTATGGTTATTATAGCTGGAGAATAAAAGCAAGAGGTAGTAAGAAACTGGCCACTAAAAGCAATTACCTTCACTACTGAAGGTTCCCATACAAAGTTTGCAAAAGAATCAGCAATTCCACCCGTATTTATGTCTACACCATAGTTTGCACCTTCACCTAAGAGAACATAAAACAGGATTAGAAAAAGTCAAGTGCCATTGTCTACACAGATATATTAAGGAATCAATTTTTTTTTCTTTTTTCTTTTCTTTTTAAACACATGTTTGCTCAGCATATTTTTTACGAACTTTTATTTCTTTATCATAGAAACAAATTAACATANAAAGGAATCAATTTTTTTTTCTTTTTTCTTTTAAACACATGTTTGCTCAGCATATTTTTTACGAACTTTTATTTCTTTATCATAGAAACAAATTAACATATTGTTTAAAACAATCTGTGTTTCCAATAATTTTTTAAAAAATTATATCTTAATCAAATATGTCAAACAGATTTTGTTTCAAATCAAAACATAAACAAAACAAAAAAAAAGAAAAAATAAATAATAAAACAAAAGAATGCCAAGCATAGCAAACATGAACTACCTGATGCATGCTTCTGCCTGAGCTTGTTCAGCACGTCAGTGGCATCAAATCCAGCATTGTCACAAAGTTGACGAGGAATAACCTGCACAATGCATAGATAACTCAGGACACTGTCAGATAGCATATCTACAACTTGTGTTTAACATGAACGTTGTCAACAATTTTATTCGTACAAAGTTTAATATTGGTTTTATATTTTAATTTAAAGGACGCCTTCTCCACCCAGAGGGAAGAAGTGTGGAATAGACGCATACAAACCACACAAAATTTAATAATTTCTACCCCATAGTTGCCACCATAATATAATGCTATTTGTTCTTCTATCCGCTTGGAAATGAATGTAACAAGGCAGAGCAAATAAAAATAATCTTCAATCTACAATCCCTCTGGAATAAATTTGATCTTCCAAAAAATACTTCACAGAAAAATTTAAGATGATCACCTATGCACTGTTCTTAATGATAAGTTTGAAGCCCAACCAAATCATCATCCATCAATTCCTACCTATAGCTAGTTTCAATTTTCAAGATCCGGATAAATAGTCGTAGTTATATTTTAAAATGAGTAAAGTGTCAAAATAATCCCATGGCTATTTAATCCCAGAGTTAATAAATGGCCCATATTAATCCCCAGGTTATGAACTAAAATAGTCCCCAAGGAAACTAATTTAGCCCCCATTAATAGTATATGGGACTAAATTGACAATTTTATGGACTCTGGAACTAAAATTACCTCCGACAAATTATATCCTAATTTTCAGAAGATAATACTATCACATCAGTATCATGTTGTAGTGGTATTACAATATCAAACCCATACTTTATAGATGGTGAATAAGGATAAAATTTCCTGAAAGGGACAACTGATAGAGAAAATTTTATTTCATTATGGAACACTGGCTGTGATGAGAGAATTAGCAACTGAGTATAACATTGTTTTGTGACAGATTTTGTGAAAAGAAAGTAACCATATTAAAAATTATAGTAAGAAAAAAGTATGTTTCCATGTTTAAGCAAGATAAGAAACCAAGAAAAAATTTTAAACTTAAAGGTTTTTAGCAAAAGTAGACTAAAACTAGAACAGCAACCTGTGATATTTCATGTAGAACAAAAATACAATAAAACAGAAGCTATAAGAGATTAAATATTTTTGGGGCATTTNAAACTTAAAGGTTTTTAGCAAAAGTAGACTAAAACTAAAACAGCAACTTGTGATATTTCATGTAGAACAAAAATACAATAAAACAGAAGCTATAAGAGATTAAATATTTTTGGGACATTTACATACAAACCACACAATTCTTATGTATAGGGCTTTCAAAAAAGCTCGTTGTTCGCAAACAGTTCGTGTTCGGTTCGTCAATGAGTTTGTGTTCGATTCGTTCGATANGCATTTACATACAAACCACACAATTCTTATGTATAGGGCTTTCAAAAAAGCTCGCTGTTCGCAAACAGTTCATGTTCGGTTTGTCAATGAGTTCGTGTTCGATTCGTTCGATAAGTAAACGAGACGAACGTGAACAAATTTTTTTGTTCGATTAGTTAAATGAACCAAACACGAACAGTGATGCGTTAATTCGTGTTCGAATCGTTATTGTTCGAAATATACAATAATTTAAAATAATTATATATAAAAATTTTATGATATTTTAAAAAATTAAATTTTATAAATTATAATATATAATAAATTAATAATAATAATATATTAATATACTATATTAGTAATATACTAATATAGATATTATATATTTATATAATATAAGTTATATAATTAATATAATATATTATTTATATATATTAATATTAGGGATGTCAAACTGGCTCGTCGTTTGCGAACAGCTCGTGTTCGGCTCGTGCTCGTTCGTTAAGAAACGAACACGAACAGTGCATTTACGAACAATTTCAAACACGAGCTTATTTCAAACAAACTAAATTTCAAACGAACCGAACACGAACACAAGCTCTTTTCGTTCGTGTTCAGGTCGTTTAAACCCCTACTTATCTATTTACATATCTAACACCCAAACATGCATGTTTACATGCATGTCACCCAAATCTTTAACATCACCACAAAAATATACACCATTTCATGCATACTTTTATGAGATCAAGATGTTATAAGTGTAAATATCAAACATTGGGTGTTAGTTATGTAAATACAAAAGAATTGTGCGATATGTATTTAAATTTCCCAAATTTTTTTCTTTTAGAGTTGGTAGCATGACACAAATCAGATAGTAGATTAGATGGTAAGTTTGAGTACATAAATGATATATCATACCTAATCTGAGCAATATGCAAACACAAAAAGTCAACAAACAAGAACAAATTATAGCAAAAGCAAATAAAGCTGCCAAATAGATTAAAGATTGGTAAAATAGCTTCACATCCTACCTCAAGGGCCTTGGCATATGAATTTATAAACAACTGTGACTTGCCAGCAATTGTCCTCGCATGTTGTCTCAGATAGCGGCTAAGTTCCATCTAATATTAGATTGAGCACAATTCTTCATCCAATCAGGTTAACACATATAAGATTAGGGGCGTTTACATACATAGCACATAATTCTAATGTATTTACATATCTCACACCTAAACTTCTATTTTTACAGACCTAGTACTTAATCTTTAATATCACAAAAACATAGCACTATTGACACTTTTAAAGACTGAAATACACCTTCTCGTGCATAGGGTTAAAGCACCAAAGTGCTATGAATGTAAATATGAATATTAGGTGTGAGATATGTAAATACATAAGAATTGCTCGCTAGGTTTGTAAATTTCCCATAATATAATGAGTATATATAAATTTCTTACATCTATCGCGCCGCCACCAGCCACGACAGTGGAATTCTTTACAGCTCTTCTCACAATCATGATTGCATCATGTAAGCTCCGTTCAGCTTCATCAATGAACTGCAGAGAGTAGGTTTATAGTCAAAAGTTAGGGCAAAGGATAAAAAATAAGGAGCGTTTACATAAATAGCACAAAATTCGTATGTATTTACATATTTCCCATCTAAACTTTCATATTTTCGCACCTGGCATTCAAATATTTAATATCACATCAAAAATAGCACTATTATCACTTTTTAAAAGTGAAATAAGCATTTTCATGCATAGGTTTAAAGCACCAAAGTGCTAGCAAGTAAATATAAATGTTTAGGTGTGAGATATGTAAATACAAAAGAATTGTGAGGTACGTATGTAAATTCCCAAAAAATAATATACAATCATAACTTGTTGGAGATAATCAACACTTATAAGCAACCTGGTCAGCACCACCACGCAGAACTATTGTAGCCGTCTGGCCAGAAGGGCAGCCACTAAATATGTTGAAGCGCTCATTTCCAACTTGCTTCTCCTCAAAGAGCTCGCAAGATCCAAGAACCTTCCAAGCACAAAACACGTACAATGTAAAACCACAAACGCAAGTTTATAAGAGAACTCATTCTAAAATTAAAGAAGAAAATAATTATTTAAAAAAGGTAAATAAGTACTTATTCACGACATAAAAACAATAAATTTAAGAACTAGTTGTCGAGAAAAGACCTCATCAATGACATTGTTCACGGAAGTCTGGACAGTTCCGCCAGTTGCAGCAGCAACACGCTGCAGGTCCTCCTCGGTTACACGACCGGCACAAAAAATATCACGATCTGCAAAATACTGAATAAAGCTCAACGTTACGGATCCGGACTTGTTATCCTAATCAGAATAATTATGGAATTGCTAAAATAGTCCCTGCCTATTTACATGGGATCATTTAAATCCCATAGGCTGTAAAAGTATTAAATTAGTCCTCATACTCTTTTAATATGGGTTCTAAATTGACATTTTTATAGACTTTAGAGCAAAAAATGACCATCAACAAAGAGTCAATGGACCATTTTGACTTTTTTTCTCATAATAATAATAAACTTGAAGATACCTGTGTTGCAAGGTCACCAATTGCCAACCTAGAAAGAATAATTTTTGCTCCACTCTGAACACATTTATCCAATTTATCATAGATGATATTCCACTCTGCATCAACAATTGACTGATACTGTGCTGGATCAGATAGTCTGCAAACAAACATGTGCATGATGTTATAATTCATAATGTCCTCTTTATGGTCATTATTCTAAAGTAATATTTGGGCATTTACATACATAGCACACAATTGTTATGTATTTACATATCTTGCACCAAAACTTTCATATTTAGACACAGCACTCAAATCTTTAATATCACATAAAAAAAAGCATTATTGCCACTTTTTGTAAGTGAAAACCACCTTTTCATGCATAGTTTGAAAAGAAGGCCAAAGTGTTATATGTAAATANATTCGAATCTCACACTTTACATCTATTTTTTTTAATTTAATTTTAACGAGTTAATTTCGAGCCGAACACGAGCCGAACACGAACACGAATATTTAAATCAAGCCGAACACGAACACACACTGTTCACGAGCCGATTTCGAACACGAGCCGATTTCAAACACGAGCTATTTTGAACGAGCCGAACACGAGCCAAGCCTGAGCTCGCTCAAGCTCGGCTCGTTTGCAGCCCTATGCATAACTGATTAAATAATTTGGAAAGCAAATGAGATAAAACAGACTCAAAACGAACAGAACCGGGTTGCCCGAGCGCCCCCTTCACCCGACCTAGGAGAGCCCCTTTGCCAGTTCCAATACCTAGGCGCCAATATTAGTTAGGAGGTGATTAAGAATTTGAATTAGTAAAGAATTGGTATTTAAAATTTAAAAAAACAAAGAAAAAAAGCTTAACCAAACATGATAATACGCTTTGAAAATATAAGAAAAAGGAAAACAAAAAGAAAATCAAAAGAGAGAAAAATTTAAAAAGCTCAAATTATAAAGAAAAAAATATGACCTTTTAGAAGAGAAGCTTGAGGTAAATTTTGAAATAAAAAATTGGTACCAATCTCCCTCTATAAAAGTCAAAGAATTAAAGATTTCTTTAACTCTTAATTCAGAACATTGCAATGAAAAGGATAATGATTAAATCAACATTGTTTAGTTGATTAGTTAATTTGAATTGTATACATTTTTGAGAAATAATTTTATTTTAGTCAACCAAATATAAGTGATTAAGGGGTAATTATATAAAAAAATGTTAATAGAAGTTATATTGGAATATTTAGGGGTTTCTAAGAAAATTTAATTTTAAGAGAAGGTTTCTGCACATTGAATTATTTAATTCACTCATTACTAAAGACACTACACAATCCTATATTATAATATAACATGAATTTTTCAAAAATTCTAACTTTTAGAAATTGAATTTCTTGAGAGCGAGTAATGTTAAATTTGGGGGTTGAAGTGTATCACATATGCATATTAGTTTTAAGATATTTTTTATCTTTATTTATGTATTTTAATGTTTTCATCATATTTGTGATTTTATATGCATTATCCAGGTGATTAAATAATTTGTGAAGCAAATGAGATGAAACAGACTCAAAACGTACTGAATCTGGCTGCACGGGCGCCCCTTTGTCGGTTCTAACGCTTAGGCGCAAGGAGACAACTAAAATGGCACCAAGACGCCAATTATGAGCAACCATATGCAGAAACAGACGCCTAGGCGTTAGAAACAATTCTTGAGGCGCCCAAAGACCTAGAAATCCAATTTGAAAAGGAGGACAACATGCACCACGACTACAACGCTTATGTGCCACTTCATGTGATTTGCTAGTTGGGAGCAGTTCACAGGCATCAATTCGTGAAATTAAGGATTAAAAACACTGAGTCAATGCATTGGGGAAGGATCTACAGCATAGGAGGCTAGAGGAAACTTCAGAAAGCAATGGGGAGAAATTCTCAACCTTCTTAAGAAGTTCTTTGGAGCATAATTCGCTTTTGACTTGTGCAGTAAAAGTATTAAAACTTTTCATGAACTTTGATGTAAAAGAGAAATCTTAGTGGAATGACTATGTTAACATACAATAATTTAGGAGAATACTCAAAGGCAAAGTCTGACTAACCCATCCAAAATTAAAAGGTGCACAATGTGCTTCGAGATTAGATTAACCAGAATTAGCTTTAGAGATAATGTTCATTGTATTTTGACTACTCATGACAAAAATGCAATGATTATTCTAATATTTAAAATAGATTTGAAAAATACTGTCACACAATTCACAAAAGATGTAAGAGTTAAAAGAAAGCGTCTCATCATCTCGTGTCATTTANAGGTGCATTTACCATACATACAAATAAAAGTAACAGTCATGAATATAACATGCAACTGATTCAACAAAACCTAAATATACATATAATGGAGGTGGAATGGCATCCATACTTTTTTAGGTTAGCATGAAAAACTTTACAAGTATTTTTTTCAATACAATTATGTAATAATATAATTGTGTGCAAATTCAACAATAGACGGATGAAGCCCTTAGAGGCCTAAACTTCAATTAATAGAAAAGGCCAAACCTTCTCATATAAATGTCGGTGAGAAGCTATGAACAATTTTTCAGTCAAATTGGCTGATGTTTTTAGATCAAATCTAGGTTTATACTTTAATGTTTATGTGTACAATCAGCTTGCTGGAAATATAATACACAAGAAGTAACATTGTATGTTTATAAATATTAGACTAATCATTCATACCATAAAGCTATGCACGCCAATGAAAATATGGGGTATTTACATACATACCACTTAATTCTTATGTTTTTACAAATCTAACACCTAAACTTTGCTTATTGCATATATATCATCCAAATCTTTCATATCACATAAAAAATACCACTATTTTAACTTTTAAAAAGTGAAATACACCTTCATGCTTAGGTAAGGTGGCATCTATGTAAAATTTAAGTTTAGGTGATAGATATGCAAATACATGATATTGAGTGGTATGTATGTAAATCTTCCTAAAAATACAAGCTACCGGCAAAAAAAGATTGCCAACAAGATCTTTTCATTATAAATTTCTAATATAACAGAAATGAGACTACTCAAAGGCAAAGTCTGACTAACCCATCCAACAATAAAAGGTGCACAATGTGCTTCGAGATTAGATTAACCAGAATTAGCTTTAGAGATAATGTTCATTGTATTTCGACTACTCATGACAAAAATGCAATGATTATTCTAATATTTAAAATAGATTTAAAAAATACTGTCACACAATTCACAAAAGATGTAAGAGTTAAAATAAAGCGTCTCATCATCTCGTGTCATTTACCTATATTTTATTATCATTAAGAAAATTGTGCATGAAGGATATCCTCGCATTGGTCTTCCTATGAATCAATAATTTAAACATCATCTTGATCTAATAAGAGATTTTGTTGAAAGCATTGACAAATGATATGGCTACCTTTGTGACACTTCTAATAAGTAAACATGTAGCATTAGAGGATTTATCAGCAAAATAATCTTACAAAAATACAATCACTTCTAAAATTAAGAAAAGAGTCTGGTTTTAAAAAAAAAAAAAGTAGCAAGACAGCAGTATAATGAAAAAAATTTAATGCAGAAAAAATTACAAGAATTGATGGTTGATCATCGTCAAGAAACTCCATGAATAATAATTTGAAGACTTCAGGAAAAGGCAATATAGAAGAGGATCAATGGTCTGAGGCCTTCAAGCTCCAATCATATTAAAAATCAACAGTTCAAATGATAGCAGAATCAAAGATTAAAGGCAAGAAGATCTTCAAACAACCACAATATATAAAAGGGGCATTTACATACATACATACCACGCAATTCTTATGCATTACATATCTAAAACTTAAACATTCATATTTTCATACATACCACTCAAATCTTTAACATTAAATAAAAAAATACTAGCAGAATCACTATTTAAATGATCATTTGACTGTTATTTTAGGATTGAAATATAGATCATATCATTTACACTTAAGTTTCTAGTAACAGCAAAAGATGAAATTTAATCATAAATGGTGAAAGTGAGATTAACAATAATATCTTAAGCCAACTTGACCAGATGCAATCGCAAGGCTAAGCCATAAATAATTCCTTTTATTGTGGAGTGATTAAGAAGACATTTCTATTAGTCACAAGAAGGATCTTATAATAATTCATTTAGATAGTCGTAATTTAAAATGGTGGGCCATTACTATTGATGGATGTTGCTAGTATTTTATAATCCCTTACCTTTATGATATAGATATCATCAAAATAATAAATCCATTCTTACTTACAAAATTAAGAACAATAATATTAAATTGAAAACATCAAAACCTATTAAACAAATATTTGTTGGCATTACAAATAAAGGGGTGAATAAAGCTAAAAATCAAGTACCAATTTAATCATTAGTTTAATTAATTACCTCCACAAGAATTTGTGATGGTTAGCAATGAGCTTGAACTTGTTATTATCTTACTTTTTGAGATCCATCATATAGCACCATTGACTATGCTTTTCCGTTAATTGTCTTTTATTCACTATAGAATTTCCCAGCAAGGTAGCAAATGAGCTGCTAGATGAGTACCCTTATCAATTTTAAATTCAACTTATAATAAATTTGATGTTGGGCGTCCCTATACCAAATTGACAAAATAGTCAAATGAATCATAAACAACATGTTGAACAAAAATGTTTGGTAAGTGTTTGCTTCTAGAAATGCTTAATTAGAGAAATCTTCAGTACTTATATACTTATAAGCCTTCACACTCTTTAAGGATCGTAATGTGTTAATAGTTGAGTTATCACTAGGATCCTTATTCACTATATATTTCTGATTCCTTGGATAATTTGTTTTGATTAACGGAATAAAATATTTTTCAAGATTGATTTTAGTAAAATAAACTTAGACCTAGGAAGAAGTACAAAAGATTACATTTAAGACTACTTTTACTAACACGTCTTGCCCATTTACCTTTCAAAAACACCTAAACACTTTTATGAGGGTCATGAACCAAATCATTCAACCGTATATTGTTAAATCATTAATAATGCATTGTGTTCATACCATTCTCATTAATATTACTTGGTCAAATTGCTGAGTTACAAATAGTTTTAATGACACTTCATGTTGACTCTTAATCACCTTAAATAAGTATAATTTTATAAATTCGATCACTTTTTTAGATTTCATGATCCATCTATAATATTTATGCATTATCCTATTAAAGTCAGGGCAATTCTAGATTGGCCTCTACCTATTAACAAATAATGTACATAATAGTCTAGCTACTTTCTATAACAAATTCATCAAGGTGATTAACAGCACCATTATGACTCCAATTATTGACATGATAAAACAAATTTTACAAGCCATCTTGCATAAAATGCCTTTCATTCTCTTAAGAAATGATTATCACAGCTCTTATTAAATTATCCAGTTTCTCAAAAGTTTTAAGGAAAGTTGCCACGCCACTCATATTGGCATTAGAGATTTCACGCGCTAATAAGGACATTCAATATTACACTTAAACAATCACCCAAACAAAAAATTGCAAAGAAAAAGTATAATACTTATGCTTGTGAATTTTATGTCATGGTTCAAACACTTGTACACAGAAGACACAATTTGTAATCACAAACTGCAACAGCATTCTAATGATGAGTTAAAATATTTACAATCACAAAAAAAAAAAAAATTATTAAACATATACCAAGGGTATTGTGTGACTGCACAAGGCCGTTATAATTAGACATTAGAGAGGAGTTGATCACAAGATAATTGATGTGTTAGCCTCACAAATTCTTTATTACTTGTTACTTCTAAAGTATTTGGATTTGATAAATTAAAGAAAGTGTCTTTAATATACTAATTTTCATTCCACATATCATTATTTTAAGGACACAAAAGCGAACTCTTCCTCTAAAATTAGAGTTACTGAAGGCCATATATTATTATGTTAAATCACCATGGCGAGCCCTTCCACAAAACTTCAAATTATCGAAGGATATCTATTCAAAGGATTATTAGTTATATATCCCTCGCACTTAGTTAATTTTTCAAATGGGAATTATAAGGTGTACAACTTGAGTAACATAAGATTATTGTCTTAGTTTCAACATGCTTCAATTGGTCATTCACCAAACGTGATGGAAATCATGTTAGTTCACATTGTCGCACAACAAGAAAGACTACCAAAAAACCTTTTGGATTTCACACTCCCCCGCCGATGTCAAATATTCCACTAACTCATTTGATTATAGATTTCATTATAAATTAACCTAAAACTTCCAAAAGGAAAAATTCTATATCCATTGTACTTTTTTTTAATAAAAAACACTTCATAAATTACTCTGAAGCTGTAGATGTTTCATATGTGGCACAATTATTCTTCAGAAAAATTGTTTGATTGCATGAGTTAGCCTTAACAGTTTCTTGTCTAGATTATCATTTCATTGGTTATTTTTAAAAAATTCCATCAAAGCAGTTAGGTACTAATTCAAAATTTATTCTTTACCATAGACTAACGAATAAACAGAAATGGTCAATAGGGCTTCACGTACCCTATTGAGATGTTTGATTGATCATTGTTTAGGGAACTGAGATTTAATACTTCAATTATCGAGTTTGCATATAACAGTTAATATGCATCCTAGAAAGCCCCTAAATATGTTATATCTTGCACCGGCAGGCCTCATAATCTCGATCAAGTACATTTTTGTTGAACATATCCATAAACTTAATGGTAATATTAGCCAGGACATTGCTAAATAAAATGATAGATATAAAGCTATAGCATATGTTCGAAGGAAAAATGGAAATTTGATGAGGAAGATTTTCCTTATTAAAATTAGATCATAACTTTCCATAGAATACATTTAAAAGCTAAACGCAGGATATTTTATCCTTAAGAAAATCTCAAGAAATTAGATTAGATATTTTGATTCTTTCTTCAATATTTTAATTTAAGCTATGCTTATCATTGACAATTTAATACCTTATCAAGACACTTTTGGGACTTTTGTGCATCTAAGTGTCTACAAGTGAAACTACTAATAATGTAAATAATGTTGTTGTATTGACACCTTTATATGCTATGATTATTATAGGGCATTTACATACATAGCACCCAATTCCTATGTATTTACATATCTAACATCTAAACTTTGTTTTTTACATTTATACCACCCAAACCTTCCATATCACAAAATAAATACCACCATTTTAACTTATAAAAAGTGAAATGCATCTTATCAAGCATAAGGTTGTATGTGTGTGAAAAATAAAGTTTAGGTGTAAAATATGTAAATAAATAGGAATTGAGTGGTATGTATGTAAATCATCCTATTATTTATTACACAAACTCCCAACATGTAACAGATCATTTCTAATGAAATCGACACATATGCTTTAGGTTTACACAAATATTTGATTCATTGAAAGAAAAAGCCTCTCATTGAAGACAAAGGGATCATATATAAAGAGTTATGATCCTAACTCTCCGAGGAAAGTTCTTCAAGCCTTCGAAAAGTTGATGCAATGCATGGACCCAAATCCAAATTCAAAATTAGACCCAAGATCTAGAGTGAAGCTACAAGAAATATGTTCATGAAATTCAATTTGTATTTAGCTTATTAGGTTTATTTATATTAAGAACCATGCAATGCATGGAACAAAAGCCAAATTCAAAATTAGGCCCAAGCTCTAGAGTGAAGCCACAAGAAATATATTCATTAAATTTAATTTGTATTTAGCTTATTAGGTTTATTTATATTAAGAATCATCTTTTGGTAACCTTTGTATAAACTTCAACCAGTTAATAGGATGTTATTTCAATTTGGATTATATGATTGGATTAGTTTTAAATCTAAATTATAAACCTATTTCTATAAAAATGTTAGGAGTCCTATTTTTCATTCTTANGTTTTAAATCTAAATTATAAACCTATTTCTATAAAAATGTTAGGAGTCCTATTTTTCATTCTTATGAATTGGCTTAAGCTCTTCACTCGATTCCCTCACTATCTACCCTCTAAAGCAAAACTTTTCCTCCCACCTCATGATCTCTATCTACTACCAATCTCTCTCCCCCAACGAAAAAATCTCCATAATCGATCCCGCTTCCTCTTGGGTTCCCTCATAAGAGGGAACCCACTTCATTCTTTTCTTTCTAGAATTCCCTCTAATTTATTTGCTCAAGCCCTTCTCAACTAACGGTTGAATTCATACAGAAAAGTTCAACATCAAAGACAAATGTCTTTCAAGAGATGGAAAAAGGAAGTATCGAGTGCATTAAAATCTATAAGGTTCCATCAATGATCACATCAAAAGTTCTTCATGATCAAGTAATAATAATAATAATAAATAAATAAATAAATATATATATATATATATATACTACTTGAGGGGACAAATTTGCAAAGTCCATATCAAACGATCAATATTTCATTTTAACATCAATGCTTTATTTCAAGATAGAATAGCACCGGACAGAGTGTAAATTACAATGATTTTCTACAGCCAAAAAAAATACAGTTAACCCAACTATACAAGTTCTTATTCAAGCCTTCTAATACAATAGATGTGTTTCTCTCACATGCTGAATACACAATTTTTCACAATAAGCAGTATGCGCTTTACAAATTTTATGCTGAAGACGAACAAAAATTACACAATACAACTACAGTAAAAAAGCGAGCTAAGAGCTAAGAGCTAAGCACAATAGATACTGGTTTAAAGAGAGAATGATGAGAACAACCACCAGTTGGTCGTTTCAGGATTCTGCCAATATTTGCAGAAAAATACTTCTGATATTTGCACCTTCCCTCAACAATGGCCCCTCAAAACAAAGAAACCAAGCAAAAATTGCAATTCCAGAAGAGCTGTTAGAAGTAGCAGTATTACCGGTTGCCACCAGT
>JXCR01133379.1:304924-318113 GCA_002079205.1 Phalaenopsis hybrid cultivar
GGTTAACACATATAAGATTAGGGGCGTTTACATACATAGCACAGAATTCTAATGTATTTACACATCTCACACCTAAACTTCTATTTTTACAGACCTAGTACTTAATCTTCAATATCACAAAAACATAGCACTATTGACACTTTTAAAGACTGAAATACACCTTCTCGTACATAGGGTTAAAGCACCAAAGTGCTATGAATGTAAATATGAATATTAGGTGTGAGATATGTAAATACATAAGAATTGCTCGCTAGGTTTGTAAATTTCCCATAATATAATGAGTATATATAAATTTNTTAACCCTTCGCAATAAAATGTTTATTTCACTTTTAAAAAGTCGTAAAAATGCTATTTTTTATGCGATATAAAAGATTGGGGTTCTGTGTGTGTAAATATGAAAGTTCAGGTGTGAGATGTGTAAATACACAAGAAGTGTGTGTTATGTATATGTAAATGTTCCCATAGATCTTTGTTATACCCACCAAACGAGATGCAGTCCTATAACTTCGTATCAGATTTTGAGAATGAACACCATCCTCGATGAAAGGTTTTCCCTCCTTTAAGAACTCTCCTGCTAGGAGCACAACCGTAGTGGTTCCATCGCCTACCTGCAAATCACTAAAAGTCCTTAGGTATAAAGACAAATTATACATAAATTTCTACACATTTTCGTAGTATCAGTGATGCAATGTAAAATTTTTCACACTTTCACTTTCAATATTTGAAACTCAAGCTTGAAAACCAGAAAGGTCATCAAATTCATAGAGTAATAATCATCCATAGGATAACTACCATGAATATTATAAGGTAAAAACTTTAGGGGGTATCTGACAACGCCTTCTAATAGGATTTATCACTAAATTTACTAAATCCAGCCAAAAGCTAAAATGCATGAATTCTGTGAATTTATGAATTTTTGGATTTAGGGTCCCAAATTTTGGCTTCGATTCGGCTTAAATCCGGATTTACTAAATCTAGGTCTAGATTGGATTTAAAGAATTTACTTCTACTAAGGCTAAATACTACCTGCAGCCAAACACGCCCATAAAGTTTTAAGGAAACACAAGAAATTTCTATTTTTTTCTGGAACCAACTCCTCAATATTATGCTGATAACATTAGAACAAGGAAGATTCACATTAAAAACCCGCATATAATATATCCATCCGTTCTAGAGTTGAAACAAGGCATTATAACCCAGGTCAATTAATTATGTTAAACGCCCTCACCATTAAAAAGAATGAAGCCCTGAAAAGGCTACTTGTTTCCAGCGTTAATAAAGAAACAAATCGCTTCAATACCCTTATACTCAAATAAACCTGAGAAGGCACCATGAAAGCGCCATTCCAATAGTGAAAAAAAATCACGGAAAGCTTAAAAATAAAATTCTTTAGCACCAAAAACCATGAATCGCCACTTCACCTCGGAGTCCTGGGACTTGGCGATGTCGACGAGGATCTTGGCGGCAGGATGAATAATATCGAGCAACTTCATGATGGTAGCACCATCGTTTGAGATGGTGGTATTACCCTTGTCGTCATGGATGAGCTTGTCCATGCCCCTGGGGCCCAAAGTCGACCGCACTGCATCAGCCACTGCTGTACACGCGTTGATATTCGAAACCACCTGCGCTTTCCCCTGCGCCGTGTCCGTCCCCTCTTTCAGAAGTATAATCTGTGGTTGCTGCCATCATTAACGAAAAAATAAATCATATCAGATTCAACCTCCCTCGCTCTAATTCTGTACTGGCAGATGAACAAGATGAAGGATGAAAGGAAGAAACAGACCAACATCGCCGCCATTGTTGCAGAAACGAGTGAAACGCAATGGAAATGGCTGATGATGTAAGTTCCGCTTTAGGGATATAGGGTTTATAGGGAAGAACTGAAGCGCGGTGGAAACGGCTGCGGGACGCGANGAGAAATGAGATATAGCGCTAGCTATTTGCGTGTTTTCTTTTACAATAAAATAAAATATGGATGGATAAAAAATTATAAAAGGAGTCAAAAATGGGTCAAATTTGAAGCAAAAATGAAGAAGTTGTAAAAAATGAACTGGGCGTCTAAGCGCCCAGAACTGGCGCTTATGCGCCAATTATACAGAGAGAACCACACCTAAACACCAGGTACCTCACACTTAAGCGTCAGAAGTAGTTATTGATGATTCATTGAATTTAGTTGAATTTTTTAAGAGCTGTTTGAAGGAATCCTTGGTAAGAATATGGTAAATAGCCCATGGACACAAAAATTCATTCAACTGACTTTTGAAATGAGACAACTTCTAAAAGATTCATTGAATGGAGACATATTTTGAAGAGACACCAAGGCTCTCCTTAAATTTTTATTAAAGAATACTTGGATCATCAAGAGAAGGGGCCAACAGCCGTCATCCATCCAAAAAACTGCCGCGCATTGCCCCGCCGCCTCCAGCCACTTTATTTTATTTTAAGTTTTAGTTTGTATTGTGAGCGAAGGAAGAAAATTTAAAGAAACTTCAAGACATTTGGTGGAGAGGATTTGAAATTAGTGTTTACCTTTGTGACTACATTGGTTTTAATTTAGATTTCTTGTTTGTGTGCATGATTTCTACTTTAAACTCATGGGTGGTTGTGTTTTCTCCATGGATTCTGAGTAATTTTCTTTATCTTTTTCCTTAAAATGATAAGTGATTATGTGTTGAAAGGAAGTTGTGTGAAGTATTAGACTTCAATGTTGGAAGAAGTTGTGTTGATTTGAAACCTTGCACTTCATTTACTTTTTAATTTGGATAATTAAGATGTTAATAACTGTTGTGAGAACATGTAAGATCTGAGATGGTATTGTCTCAGTCAACAAATGGTAAGAATCAATATTGATATCATGGATGAGAATGTAGTTCATGGGGTTGAATGCAAATAAATAGTGAAATAAACTTTCATGGGTGTATAATTAGAGGACTTTAGAGTGACAAGCTAAAGTCTTCAATTTAATTTATAATTTTAGATTTTGATACAAGATGTTAGCCCCCAGGTGGAGGGAGAGGAGGGACTCTACAGTGAGAGCTAGTATCTTCCATACCTAACCGGTCTTCAAAAATATTCAAACAATAGATTAATCAATCTTCTTTATAGCATCTCTAGTAAGGGCAAAGAATATTATTGTTTTTATTTGGCACAACATATTTATAATACTTCCACAACAGAATTTATGTACTTATTACTGATCTGTGATAAGGAAAAAGAAATTTTACTTAAATTGCCTTCATCTTGCAAATATTTAGTTAAGTTAATTAGTTGCTTACTTTATTTTCAAACATCAAAAATTACAAAAAGAATTGAACATTCATTCCCATTATAGTATCTTAAATTTAAGTAAGAATATTTTACTAAGTAAAATTTTGTTATCTAATTTCTCCACAATAGAATATTAAAGTGCATATTGCCACATTGGGAAACTTGCGTAGTATCTCATATTTACTTGCACAACAGAATATTAAAGTGCATATTGCCAGTTTTCTTTGTGGGTTCGATATTCGGGGCTTAATCAAAAAGTCATATATTACATGATAACGATATGTATACTTGCGTAGTATCCCATATTTAAATATTATAACTATATTCTTCTTTGCTTCATAATGAAAAATTTGCCTAGCTTTTGCTTTGGATCAAGTTTTTGACTTTGTTGCAAAATAGGAATCATTATTAAGGAATTAAGCATATAATCTCATGCATCGCAATAAACATCTATATAGAAAGACAAGATCAAGTTTTTGGCACCGTTGCCGTGGAAACATTACAAATTTTCAAAAGAAATTTTTAGAAAGAAAAATTTCTATTTTTATAAGGTCTTATTTAAACTTTAGGATTTATTATAGGAATATTATAGTGTTTTTTATATTAAGCTATTGTTTATGTGTTTTTATTTTGTTATAATTCATTTTATGTGTTTTATAGTAATATATGCATTCAGGTTCCATAGAACTTGTGCCTTACAAATCTAAATTTAGAAAGAACTATTAGAAAACTTAAAAAATTAAAAATTACTGAAAATTTTCAAGAAATGACAAATCATAATAATCAAAATGTTGAAGAGAGTTTAGATCTTTAAGAGATTATGCAAACCCTACAGTGGATGAAATTCATTATCGTATTCAAAAAAATCTTTATAGTGGCTAATTCATTTGAGCTTAAACCTGTTATTATCCAAATTGTATCAAATAATCTGTTTGGGGGAGCACCAACTGAAGATCCAAATTTACATCTTACCAATTTTCTAGAATTGTGTGCTACATTTAAATACGATGATGTAACAGATGATGCTATAAAACTTAGATTATTTCCTTTCTCACAGAGGGATAAGGCTAAGACATGGTTACATTCGTTATCATCTGGATCTATCAGAACCTGGGGTGATTTAGTGCAAAAATTCCTTGTTAAATATCTTCCATCATCAAAACTACAAAGCTTAGAAATGATATTACATGTTTTTGTTAGTTTGAAGGGGAATCTATTTATAAAGCATGGGAACGATTTAAAGAATTCTTAAGAAAGTGTCCACACCATGTTATACTAGATTGATTAATAATTCAAACTTTTTACAATGGATTAGTTGGATCTCTTTGATTTATTATTGATGGCGCTTCTGGTGGTTCATTGATGTCAAAACCATTTAATGATGCTTATGCTTTAATTAAAGAAATGGCTACAAATAATTTTCAATGACTTTCTTAAAGGTTAAATCTTAAGAAAGTAGCCAATATTCATGAAACTGATGCTCTTGCTATGTTAGGAAATCAAGTTGCTGCAATTTCAAGGAAGTTAGACAAATTTGGAATGAATTTNGTTTAGCCCCCAGGTGGAGGGAGAAGAGGGACTCTACAAATAATTTTCAATGACTTTCTTAAATGTTAAATCTTAAGAAAGTAGCCAATATTCATGAAATTGATGCTCTTGCTATGTTAGGAAATCAAGTTGCTGCAATTTCAAGGAAGTTAGACAAATTTGGAATGAATTTTTTTCAACCAATTTCAATGATTGAAGAAAATTCATTTGGCCAAATGATAGATTCTCAAGTAACAT
Source organism: Phalaenopsis hybrid cultivar (assembly GCA_002079205.1). NCBI lineage: Eukaryota > Viridiplantae > Streptophyta > Magnoliopsida > Asparagales > Orchidaceae > Phalaenopsis > Phalaenopsis hybrid cultivar. The sequence continues at coordinate 309,980 of JXCR01133379.1, forward strand.
TATAAATTTTGAATGTTATAAACAACAAGCAGAATAACCCATATTCAAACTATTATAACCCAGGTTGAAAGAACCTTCCCAACTTTAAGTGGAATAATACTTTGGGTGGTAATAATCAGTAATGGGGGAACATCCAAGTACACCCATTAGGAAACTGGAACAACCAAGGGAATAGTAATTATAGACCTACTTACCCTCCAAGTTTTAACAATAATCCACAATTTAAGGAGAAGAAACTGTCTATAAAAGAATTTTGCAAATGAAAAATCAAATACAAAGTTAAGGAGTTAAAATTAGAACTATTGAGAATTAGTTGGGACAAATATCAAATTAATTAAGTAATAGATCTTAAGGAACACTTCCTAGTAATATNTTGAAATAATACTTTGGGTGGTAATAATCAGTAATGGGGGAACATCCAAGTAAACCCATTAGGAAACTGGAACAACCAAGGGAATAGTAATTATAGACCTACTTACCCTCCAAGTTTTAACAATAATCCACAATTTAAGGAGAATAAACTGTCTATAAAAGAATTTTGCAAATGAAAAATCAAATACAAAGTTAAGGAGTTACAATTAGAAATATTGAGAATTAGTTGGGACAAATATCAAATTAATTAAGTAATAGATCTTAAGGAACACTTCCTAGTAATATAGAAGTAAATCCAAAAAACCATAATAAAGAGCAAGTAAAAGCCATTCAACTTAGAAGCGGAAGAGATTTAGAAGGTAGAGTTCAAAAAGAAACCGAAGTAGAGAGAGAAGAGAATTAAGAACCAAAAGAGGACGCTCCAAAAGGTTTAGAGAGACATATTTCTCAACTTAAAGTTGACCTGGAAGTACCACCACCTCCATTTCCTTAGAGGCTTTGACAACAAAAGTTGAATAAATAATTTTTAAAATTTCTAAAAATTTTTAAGAAGCTTACAATTAATATTTCATTTGTTGAAGCCATAAAACAAATGTCAAGCTATGTGAAGTTTATGAAGAATATTCTTAACAGGAAAAGGAAGTTTGAAGATAATGAAACTGTTGCACTTAGTGAGGAGTGCAGTGCTATAATTCAGAAAAAGGAAGTTTGAAGATAATGAGACTATTGCACTTAGTGAGGAGTGCAGTGCTATAATTCAGAAGAAAGCTTCATGAAAAGCTTAAAGATCTTGGTAGCTTCACAATTCCATGTGCAATAGGAGACATATTTTATGGGAAAGCTTTATGTGATTCAGGTGCATCAACCTTATGTCATTATCAATATTTAAAAGAATGGGGTTAGGAGAAATAACCCCTACTATAATAACTAAATAATTAGCAGATCGTTCAATAACTTATCCTAAAAGAGTTATAGAAGATGTCCTAGTGAAAGTGGATCAATTTATCTTTCATGTTGATTTTATTGTGCTGGATATGGAGGAAGATAAGGAGATATCTATCAATTTGGGGGGACCTTTCCTAACTACAGGAAGAGTAATGATAGATGTGCAGACAAAAGAACTAATTATGTGTGTTAATGATCAAACAGTTACTTTTATTTTTTCCAAATCAATGAAATACCCTGTAAAAGGTAAAGATGATGAATGTTATAGAATGTATGTGATAAGATATTTAAGTCAATGCCATTTCAAAACAACTTAAGAAAAAACTGAAATAAAAGAGTTGGAACACAAGAAAGAAGAGGAATTAGATCAATATGAAGATTTATATAAGGAAGATTCAAATCATATTCGAGAAAGTTTTGAAGTTTCAAACACAACATAAAAAGATAAATCTTTTTGTCCATCAATTGAAAACCCTCTTGAGCTTAAGTTGAAATTACTTCCTAAACATTTGAAGTATGCCTTTTTTGGTGATTTCACAACATTACTTGTTATATTTTCCTCAAAATTAACTATAGAAGAAGAAGAGAGTTTGATGAAAACTTTAAAGTATCACAAGAAAACTTTTGGATGGACATTCATTGATATAAAAAGAATCAGTCCTTCAATTTGTATGCATAGAATTCATATGGAAGAGAACTGCAAACCCAGGGCTGATCCTCAAAAAAGATTAAATCCTATTATGAAAGAATTTATTAAGAAAGAAATTTTAAAGTGGTTAGATGATGAAATTATCTACCCTATTTCAGATAGTGCATGAGTTAGTCCAATTCAATGTGTTCCTAAGAAATCAGTGATTGTGACTTTGAATGAACATAACAAGTTAAAACCGGCAAGATAAGTCATAGGATGGTGAATATACATTGACTATAGAAAATTAAATCTTGCCACTAAGGAAGATCATTTTCCACTTACTCTTTCTAGATCAAATGTTGGATAGACTAGCTGAGCTTAAATACTTTGGTTTTCTAGTTGGATATATCGGTTATCACCAAATACAAATAGCTCCTAAGTATCAAGAGAAAACAACTTTTACCAGTTTTTATGGTACATTTGCTTTTAGAAGAATGTTGTCGACACAATTTTAAGGGTGGTCATGTGGAAGCTATCGATCATCGGAATCAAAATTTCGTCTCCCGCTTTGAAGAGACATTTAATATATTATATATATATATATATATATATATAATTTTAGAAAAAATATGAAATTAAGCTGATCCCATATCATTCAACGTTTAGAAGAAATAACACTACACCTCAAGCTATGTATCTATCTCGAAAGATAGACACATGACTTGATAGTCAGGCTCAATCAAATAAACTAAGAAATGTATGACATCAGCTTAGTTTGCAAAACTGTCCCTTACTTAAACTAGCTAATTAATTTTTTCATATTAAGCTAGCTTGTTCATATGAAACATTTAAATATTTAAAAACTGTCTGCAAAACTGTCCCTTAATTTAAACTAGCTTGTTCATATGAAACATTTAAATATTTCTCCTCTAAATTGAAGCCAAACCATAAGATAGCTTGGGAAGTCACCGAGGTTCTCCTCTGGATCCATGACATCCTCTAGTTCTTTCACACCTCTTTTTTCCGACTTCAGGGGATATTATCTTCAAGAAGTTCAAAGAAGTAGGACTTTTCAACGAGATCAGAAAAAGGAGGTGTGAANCTCTCCTCTGGATCCATGACATCCTCTAGTTCTTTCACACCTCTTTTTTCCGACCTCAGGGGATATTATCTTCAAGAAGTTCAAAGAAGTAGGACTTTTCAACGAGATCAGAAAAAGGAGGTGTGAAATGGGAATGAGTCAAATTTGGAACATTTTAATTTTGGAGTCCAAAGAAAAAAGAACTAGAGGATGTCATGAATCCAGAGGAGAACCTTGGTGACTTCCCAAGCTATCATATGAATTGGCTTCAATTTAGAGGAGAAATATTTAAATGTTTCATAGAAACACATTGAATTGGACTAACCCAAGCACTATAAAAAATATGGTAGATGATTCCAGCATCTAAACACTATAAAACTTTTTTCTTTACAATTTCTTTCATGATGGGTTCAATCTCCTTTGAGGATCTGTCATAGGCTTGTGATTATCTTCCATCAAAAGTCTATGAATGTAGATTGAAGGTTGATACATTTAATATCTATTAATGTTCACCCAAAGGATTTCTTATAATTTTTTAACTCTTCCATTAAGTTTTTTCTTGATCTTCAGTTATGTCTGAGGATATTATAACAGATAATGTTGATGATTTCCCTAAAAAAACATAGTTTAAATTTGTAGGGATTACCTTCATCTTAAGTTTAAGAGGTTTTTAAATTGAAGGGATGAGAGGTTTACTATTTTTAGTAATGTCTAAAATCTTAAAACTTCCCCGAACATAACTTGAATCCTCAGTGATTATATTAAAAGATTTATCTTGAAAATCAGTTTCATTCTCATACCCCAGTTCTTATTGTTCTATTTTAAATTTATAATTTTCTTAAAAATGGCTATTACTTAAATCATCAATAATCTCCATTCTTTAACATTCATCTTCTCCTCCTTTGCATATTAAAAGTAACTTCCAGTTCATTAACTCTCATGGTTAGCTCTCCTTTTTGCACTTCAATCATAGTTTTTCTAGTTTCAAGGAAAGGTCTCCCTAACATGATTGATATTTCCTTATATTCTTCCATATATAAAATAATGAAATCCACAAGGAATATAAATTTATTCTCTTTAACTAGCACATCTTCTATAACCCCCTTAGGTAAGTGATTAATCGATCAACTAACTGAAAGGTTACAGTTGTGGGAAAAATCTCACCTAAGCTTAACTTTCTGAATATTGATAAGAGCATGAGGTTAATGCTAGCCACTAAATCACGAAAGGATTTTTTAGAAAATATTTCTCCTATCATACAAGGAATAGTAAAACAACCAGGATCATTCAATTTTTTAGGAACATTTTTTTTGAATTATTGCACTGCACTCTTCACTAAATGCAATAGTATCATGCTCAATAAACTTCTTTTTCTTATTTAAAATATCCTTCATAAACTTGACATAGCTTGGAATTTTCTCCAGTTCTTCAGAAAAATGAATGTTGATTGTTAGCTTCTTAAATATCTCCAAAAACTTTGAAAAATGTTGATCTATTTTATGTCGTCTAAGTCTCTGAGGAAATTGTGGTTGTGGCTTTTCTAAATTGATCTTTGTTGGAGAGACAGGTTTTTCTATATTTTCAGTAACATATTCTTCATGTTTTACAATTTTCTCGGGTTCCCTCTTAACTTCAACTTTTTTTTGCACATATTCTTCATGTTTTAAATATCCAATTCTCCACCACTTCTCTACTTGATTGCTTTAACTTCCTCTTTTTTTATCTTTAGGATTAATTTTAGTGTTACTAGAAAGTGTTCCCTGAGGCCAATTGCTAAGTGAGTTAGCAATTTGTCCCGGTTGATTCTCAAAATTTCTAATTACAGTACTTTGACTTTGGAATTGACTCCCTATCTATAACATCACTTCTTCTATATAAAACTTCTTCTCCTTAATTTATTGTTTCTTGGTAAAGCCCAGAGGATAAAACCGTTTATACTTAATATTACCCTGGTTGTTCCAATTTCCCATTGGGTTTGCTTAATTGTTCCCCGATTTCTAATTTCCACCACCAGAGTTTTTATTCCAGTTAAAGCCAGGGTTGCTTTTCTAGCTTGAGTTGTAATAGCTATAATATGGGTTGTTGGGTCTATTAATAAATGCATATAAAGTCTCAAATGAGGGTTGGGTNGAAAACTTCTTCTCCTTAATTTATTGGTTCTTGGTAAAGCCCAGAGGATAAGACCGTTTATACTTAATATTACCCTGGTTGTTCCAATTTCCCATTGGTTTTGCTTAATTGTTCCCCGATTTCTAATTTCCACCACCAGAGTTTTTATTCTAGTTAAAGCCAGGGTTGTTTTTCTAGCTTGGGTTGTAATAGCTATAATATGGGTTGTTGGGTCTATTAATAAATGCATATAAAGTCTCAAATGAGGGTTGGGTATCACTCAAATGTCCCAAAGAGTTTTCATTAATCACATGAGGTGTTTGAGATAAGTTTATTCTAAATTTGTCTAACTTCTAAGATATTGTAGCAAATTGAGATGCCAAAACAAAAATTGAATCAGTATCATAAACACTGGCTATTTTTTTAGTATTTACCCTTTCAAGGGGCCATTGAAAGTTGTAAGTAGCCTTATATTCTATTAATTCATATGCTTCACATGATTTTGACATTAATGATCCTCCAATAATAGCATCAATGATAGATCAAAGATTCTATTAACCCATTATAAAATGCTTAAATAATTAACCAGTCGGGCAAAGCATGATGTGGACACTTCATAAGAAGTTCTTTAAATCAATCCCAAGCTTCGTGTATTGACTCACTTTCATATTGAGTAAATGAATTAATATTGTTTCTAAGCTTAACAATTTTTTAAGGTTGAAAATACTTAGATATGAATTTTAGCGCTAAATCCTCCCAAGTTCTGATAGATCCAAGTGTTAATGAGTTTAACCACATCTTAGCTTTATCCCTTGAGGAAAATAAAAGATTCAAGTCTAACAGTGTCATTTGATACACGTTCATACTTAAATATAACACATAATTCTAGAAAACTAGCAAGGTGTAAGTTAAGATCCTTAGATGGAGTTTCCCCAAATAGATTCTTTTGTACCATTTAGATTATAACTAGTTTCAGTATAAATGAATTAGCCACTACAAAAAGAGAGTTGGATGCTCAAGTGAATTTTATCTGCTATAAGGTTGGCATAGTCCATTAAAGTTCTTTGTACACGTTGTTGTCCATTTTCAATAGTTTGATTATGAATGTTATTATGTGATGTGTTTGTCATTTCTTGTAACATGTGAAGTTCTTTTTTTTTCAAATTTTTCTTATTGTTCTTTCTAGCTCATAATCACAAGGTTCTAAACCTTCAGAACCTGAACTACGCATACAAAAGTCAAAGTTCAGAAATTAAAATTAAACAATACCTAAAAAATTATATATATATATATATATATATATATATATATATATATATATATATATATATATATATATANTTGATCCCTGACACAATTACTGTGTGCTTAGTGTGCAATTACTTCAATTTCAATCTCAGAAGAGGGCACCAAAAACTTGATGTTGTAACTATTTTACAATGTTAAATTCCTAATTAAATATTATATATCGAATAATTCTAATTTACTTTCTACAATTAATTTTACACACTAAGGATACTACGCAAGTGCATGTATCATTTAAAGTAATATAGGACCTTCTTTTTAAGTCCTAAGTATCAATCCCACAATGAAGGTGAAAACTCTTTTATGAACTTTATAAAAATTTACTTGAACTCCAGATAGTTATCTAGGAAATAAGGTTGCAAGTTTATGTGTAAAAAGAAGTAACTAATTCTTACAAATCTTATTTTAAAGCTTAAAGAAATACTAAGTGTTTCTAAACTAGTTAAACAAAAAAGAGTTCAAATTATGTAAAAGTCTTTCCCATACAATGAAATTATAATCAGTGTAGAACAAAAATGTTTAAATGTTTAAATGTACTTTTGTGACACATAAGAGCAATCCTATTCTTCACCCTCTTTCGAGTACGTAAAGAATATTGGCTAAACTAGAGTTATGTTTCTAAATCTAAGGTTATGCTAGGTAGGTTCTAGCCTCTTACTTTTAAATTACCCACTGTGCTCTCTCTTTAAGAATAATCGGTCCTTAAGTTTGGTCGCCGCCGGAAACGTGTCGGGTGCCCGCCGCTGCTTTGACATTGAAGGATGGCCAGCATTGCTAGTTTTTATTTTAAATGTTTAAATGTACTTTTGTGACNCTCAAATTTGGAACATTTTAATTTTGGAGTCCAACGAAAAAAGAACTAGAGGATGTCATGAATCCAGAGGAGAACCTTGGTCACTTCCCAAGCTATCATATGAATTGGCTTCAATTTAGAGGAGAAATATTTAAATGTTTCATGAAACACATTGAATTGGACTAACCCAAGCACTATAAAAAATATGGTAGATGATTCCAGCATCTAAACACTATAAAACTTTCTTCTTTACAATTTCGTTCATGATGGGTTCAATCTCCTTTGAGGATCTGTCAAAGGCTTGTGATTATCTTCCATCAAAAGTCTATGAATATAGATTGAAGGTTGATACATTTAATATCTATTAATGTTCACCCAAAGGATTTCTTATAATTTTTTAACTCTTCCATTAAGTTTTTTTCTTGATCTTCAGTTATGTCTGAGGATATTATAACAGATAATGTTGATGATTTCCCTAAAAAAGCATAGTTTAAATTTGTAGGGATTACCTTCATCTTAAGTTTAAGAGCTTTTTAAATTGAAGGGATGAGAGGTTTACTATTTTTAGTAATGTCTAAAATCTTAAAACTTCCCCGAACATAACTTGAATCCTCAGTGATTATATTAAAAGATTTATCTTGAAAATCAGTTTCATTCTCATACCCCAGTTCTTGTTGTTCTATTTTAAATTTATAATTTTCTTAAAAATGGCTATTACTTAAATCATCAATAATCTCCATTCTTTAACATTCATCTTCTCCTCCTTTGCATATTAAAAGTAACTTCCAGTTCATTAACTCTCATGGTTAGCTCTCCTTTTTGCACTTCAATCATAGTTTTTCTAGTTTCAAGGAAAGGTCTCCCTAACATGATTGATATTTCCTTATATTCTTCCATA
>JXCR01133379.1:323801-364701 GCA_002079205.1 Phalaenopsis hybrid cultivar
GGGATCTCATAGATCCTAAGGAGAACCTCAGTGACTTCCCAATCTACCATATGGTTTAGCTTCAATTTAAAGGAGAAATATTTAAATGTTTCAACCTATCAATTTTATTAATTAGGGCTTACATTCATGTAAAACTATCACACAAAGAGCTTGGAAGATGTGAGGATTTAGATTGTGATGAACGACAACCTTAGAATCCTAAACCGAGTTAGGGTTTATATTGTATAGCAGAGTCATACAAAGGCCTAAAGATAAGTTGAGGATTAATGTCGGTGGGTCGGTGCCCCTAAGACTGATTTAGGTAAGTAAAGGCTTTGGTACCCATAGTTAAAATTGGGCTTATAGTGTAAAAAGGTGTTAATCATCAATCATGTTATCTTCTACATCCAATCAAATAAGTTTAAATATCAAGGTTTGGTCACTACCAAGCCCTGAACAGTCACAGTAGGTAAAATGATAACTAATAGAATTTTGTTTTAAATGAAATGCATTTCTATTGAAAGATCACATTATCATCAATTATGGGCTTAAAATTAAGGAAATATTATCTTCATATCTTGAACCCATCATCTGAGAATCGTTTAATTTTGATTGACTTCCAAGTCATGACAATTAAGATAATTACAATTTTATTCTCATTGTGGAAAAGGTGGCAAGTGAGTTCCTAACTTTTAATCTCGTTGTATTTCAATTATCCATAGATGTTCATTAGGATAAAAAATTGCCCATCTTCCCTTTAATTAATCCTAAATCTTGATTAAGGCATAACAATCTAAAGCTACCCTTTTGTCTTTGGGGCTTTTCACTTCATAACTCATTAATCAAAATTCAAATGACTTTAAGNCCGTTGTATTTCAATTATCCATAGATGTTCATTAGGATAAAAAAATACCCATCTTTCCTTTAATTAATCCTAAATCTTGATTAAGGCATAACAGTCTAAAGCTACCCTTTTGTCTTTGGGGCTTTTCACTTCATAACTCATTAATCAAAATTCAAATGACTTTAAGAATTTTTAGTGTCCTATCCATGGGTTAATTAGAACATCAGAGAAGGAAATGTGTGTTTTCAAAATTTAATTTAATTTAAATAATTACTTAAATGAAAGTAGTATTTTCAAAGTTGACCTTACTTATCTATTTAAATAATAAGGTTTTTATTCATGAGAAAACTACTAGATGTCCCCTTAGGTTAGAGAAACATATAGGCAAAATTTCATGATTTTTTGAATTAAACCTTAGTTAAATTTTGTAAGTATTATTGATTTTTATGATTTAATTTGAATAGAAAAGATGCTTCATTTACAAAAATTATTTTTTATATTTTTAAAACCTCTCTGAGCCCAAGGAACTCAGTGGAACAAATTTTGCATTTTTATAATTTTTCATTTATTTATTATAATTTTTTAATGGGAAAATAAGAAAAATTCATATCAGGGAACAATTAGGCACATTTTAAAATATTTTGGTATTTTTGGGATTTTTAATTATTTTTTATTTTTTTAAAATTCAAAATAAAGCTCAAAAATCAAGTATTTTCTCAAAATTTACATTTATTTTACCTAAGTGTCTCTGATCACAAGGAACTCAGAAAACCACTTTTCATAATTTTCTCAAATGTATTTAATTTAATATAAATATGTTTGTACAAAAATATAAGGTTTCTTAGAAAATCAACTATAGTGCTCAAACTTAGTCAAATTTTTTTTAAATTTTTATAGTGAGTAAAAATGATTTTTATGCACCATGTGGAATTGATTTTTGTCAATTTTTAATTAGTATTTAATTTACATAAATTAAAGCAAGATATATACATTTAATTCACTATATAAATGTATACAATAATTCAAATCATCGTATCATTTTTCTTATGCTTCTTTAACCATAAGAAACATACTAAAATTATTCCCATAATTTTCCAAGTGGTGTTTTAATTTATATAATTAAAATAAGCTAAAATAGTTATCTTAACATGAAAATTAAGATTAGTAGAATAGACAAGTCCTCTAACCTTGTAAAAATCAGAGGATATAGCCTCTGTCATGAGGAGAAAACCCTTAAAATTTGAAGCTATGGTGAATAATGTTTGATCATAATGAATTAAAATACTCCAAAGAGTATTTAACTCATTAATAATCAGAGATTCATCAAATAATTTTTATTTTTAGTCCACATTATTTTCCTCTGTTCACTGAGCAAGTGGGTATTTTTCTATTATTTTTTTGATTTTTCTAGAGAAAGATATGGATTTTTGAAGTTCACGCATTCAAATAAATCCAAAAAATCCATATTTTTCTACTTAAACACACGGTGCCAACTCACCCTCATCCACTCTGAGGTTCCACACAGCGCTCCGTTATTCAATGCCGCTAGCCACCTCAACTGCCACGCAGCTCGCTTTTTCATTCTAAAAGTTCGTCCAACTCAATCTCAACCGTCCATCTGATACACGCGCGATGGTACAACATCCATTCATCGTCCCCAAACAAGTCAACTCGAGAACCATTCACACTAATACCTTAAGATCTTTGTCTAGACTCAACCAAATTGCATGGGGTTTATTTTATACCTTCATCTACTCAATACGAGTATATCTATATGGCTTATATGGTATGAAATACAGTAAATATGTATGGAGAAAAAAAATGAAGCTCGGTTTAGGGTTGAAGTTTTATACCTTTTTTTGAGAGGGGATGCCTCAATCAGATGGTTATGGAAACTTTGATTGGTTTCAATGAACCTCCAGATAAAGTCTTAGGCCCTGGTGAATTGTCTAGGTATGATTTCAATCAAAGTGGATTTCAGGTGACTAGAGCTATGTTAGAGGCTCTCTGTGATGGGGTTTTTATGGGGAATCAGCTTCTCTCACTCAGGGGATGGTGTGTGCACATTTAATTGAAGTTTGGTGGAGTGTGGAGCTATGACAGAAAGTGTCCTGGTTTTCCTTGAATTTTGAACTTAAAATTGAGCTCTCATAGGGGAATCCAGAGGTGGAAGTGGTGGGCTTGAGCTTAGGAGTTCTTGGAGAGTGTCTGGAAGCAATTAGAAGAGTCTCCCCAAAAAAATTGGTTAGTTCACATTTTATCCATGAAGGAGGTGGCTTAGATAGAGGGGCTTTGGGGTGGAGATCAAGGCTTCAATTTGGGTTTAATTAATTGCTTCAGCGGAGGGCATAAAAATGCAAATCCAATTAGGATTGGCTAGCTTGGATGGGTGAAATTGACTTTTTATGGATGCATTGAGGCTCTTGATTTTGGGATTTTCTAGTGATTAGGGTGGCTGTCCAGTGCAGAGGAGGTGGTCAGGTGTGCCAGTGGGAAGGTTAATTATGATTAACCTTTAACGGTTTGACAAGATGATGAAGATAGTTGGTTTATACCAAAAATGGGATTAAATCTATTAATTTAGGGAGGCATTTGTCCATAGCTTCCCTTGGATGGTTCAAGAGGGCTTGGCTTGGTCCAAAGGGTGCACCTAGTGGCTGTGGTGGTCATTGGTTGGCCAATTTGGCTTGGTTAAGTTAAATTTAGTGGTCCATGTGGGTCAAGTTGGCTTGAAGTTGGGTTTGGATTGAGCTAGATATGCTATTGAGCTCAATTTATTAATAAATTTGATGTAGATGATTTTCAAAGAGAGTTTAGAGAATAATTAGGGTGGTATTGTGTTAATTTGAAAGTTCAATTTGGAGGAATTTGATATTTTAGCCAATTTTGGGGTGTTGGGTTGGATTTGGGTTTGGATTATGCTAGGGTTGAGCTAGGTCCAAATTGATGGCTCAAAACGGTCTAGGGGAATGTCATAAAGATTTTTCAACATCAATTGGGTGCCAACTTTAGGCTTAGGGCATTCAATTTGGTGGAATTTGGGTATGTGGCTAAATTTGGGTAAATTTGGAGATTTTGAATTTAGGTTAAAATTGGGTAGAATTGAGGCATGATCAAGGATAATTAAGGGCTAAATTTGACTAGTATGAATGTTAGGAAAAGTTTGGGATCTAAATTCAGGCAATTGAGTGGGCTATGGGTTAAATTGGGAGAGATTGGGTCATATGATCAAAATTGGGGGTTTTGGTTTGGATCAAAATTGTGCTCAAAGCATTGTTCAATTAAGCTTAAATTTGGTTTGAAATGATCATAGGCATGATGAATTTGAGTTCAAAATTGAAATTGAGGAAAATTGGGGTGAAATTGAGGGACATTTGGGGTGAATTTGGAGAAATTGGGCCTTTAGGGGCAATTTGAGGGTTTTTGGTCAAAATGGTCAAATTGGGCAAATTGGGTTTAATTTAAGGGTCCAAATTGGTTTTGGAGTCATTTGAAATGATTTTGAGGGTTTTGGGAAAGTTTGGGCTACCAAGGGTATTTTTGTAATTTTGGCATATTTGGGGGTATTTTGGTAATTTTTAAAATTTTGGGTGGTTTTGGGCAATTCAGGAAGTTTGAAATGGTTTGAAATGATTTTTGAACAAACTTAGGTAGTTTAAATAATTTTGAGAATTTTGGTCAAATTCAAGATTTGGGGGTAAAAGACTAAGTTGGGTAATTAGGTAAAAATTGGATTTCCAACCACCAAATTTGAGCTATGAACCAATGAAATCCTCTACTTTGGGTCTTTCATGTAATGATCTTAGCTGGACGTTAGCCTAGGGCTAGTGGGTCTAGGTGACCATCTACATGAGTCTCCCAAAAGATCAAGGGATCAAAGCCAACAAGTTTGGGTTTAGGGTTGTGAGTGGGATGTGGTGTGCAAGTGAGTGTAAGTGAGTGAACTTGCTCGACACCAACATCCAGGGTCAACCCTAAGGTTAAGTAGTCTTATGGGGGTGCCCCTTGAGCTCCCGCATATTGACCCTACCTACTACATGCTAGAGGTCAGAACCACTATGTGAAACTTCAAGTTCAGCATAAATGAGTTTAGAATTTTTGATGGTGAGGGTTCCTTTTCTAGTCATCTAGGAATAGTCAACAGAAAAGTCTATGGCTAGACCCTAGGCTATCAAGGAGGATACTAGACCTTAACCATAAGTGAGGCCGACAAATGGACCTCCAATAGGTGTGGTGTGCCGGACAAGCACACCACACGTATTGTTGTTGACCAACGAGATCAACAAAACCAACACAGACTCCTAAGTCAAAAAACTTAGAACGAAGAACAAAATTTAGTGACGGTTGTTTCCGTTGGGGAGTAATTGATACTCTTATTGAGGAAAAGAAAGGATATTTTATGGAAAATTGCAGGCAAACTGGCAGTCCCAACAAAGCATCGATACGAATTGAGTATATCAAAGAAATTTGGATTTCAAAAAAAAATTATGCATGAGGAAACCATATTAAGTGAAAAACACAAGCACAAAAAAGGGAATAGGGCGTCAAAGCTTATCCCAAAAGTAAGAATGGGAATAGGATGTTTAAGCCTACCCTAAAAGGAGAATCAAAATTTAGGTACCAACCTTGAAAGGTGGGAATCAGACTTTAGGTATTGACCCATAAAGTTAGATGGGAATAAGACATCTTAGCCTGTCCCGAAAGGAGAATCAAAATTTAGGTACTAGCCTCGATAGCAGGGAACCAAAATTTAGGTATTGACCTCGAAAGTGTAGATGGGAATAGGACGTCTAAGCCTACCCCAAAAGGAGAATTAGAATTTAGGTACTGACCTCGAAAGGAGAAAATTAGAATTTAGGTACTGACCCCGAAAATGTAGATGAGAATAGGACATCTAAGCCTACCCCGAAAGAGGAATCAAAATTTAGGTACCGACCTCAAAAGGAGGGAATCAGAATTTAGGTACTGACTCAGAAAGTGTAGATGGGAATAGGATGTCTAAGTATACCTTGAATAGAGAATCAAAACTTAGGTGCCGACCTCGAAAAGAGGGAATCATAATTTAGGTACTGACCTCNCTAGGCACATTTTAAAATATTTTGGTATTTTTGGGATTTTTAATTATTTTTTATTTATTTAAAATTCAAAATAAAGCTCAAAAATCAAGTATTTTCTCAAAATTTACTTTTATTTTACCTAAGTGTCTCTGATCACAAGGAACTCAAAAAACCACTTTTCATAATTTTCTCAAATGTGTTTAATTTAATATAAATATGTTTGTACAAAAATATAAGGTTTTTTAGAAAATCAACTATAGTGCTCAAACTTAGTCAATTTTTTTTTTAAATTTTCATAGTGAGTAAAAATAATTTTTATACACCATGTGGAATTGATTTTGTCAATTTTTAATTAGTATTTAATTTACATAAATTAAAGGAAGATATATACATTTAATTCACTATAGAAATGTATAAAATAATTCAAATCATCGTATCATTTTTCTTATGCTTCTCTAACCATAAGAAACATACTAAAATTATTCCCATAATTTTCCAAGTGGTGTTTTAATTTATATAATTAAAATAAGCTAAAATAGTCATCTTAACATGAAAATTAAGATTAGTGGAATAGACAAGTCCTCTAACCTTGTAAAAATCAGAGAACATAGCCTCTGTCATGAGGAGCAAACCCTCAAAATTTGAAGCTATGGTGAACAATGTTTGATCATAATGAATTAAAATACTCCAAAGAGTATTTAACTCATTAAGAATCAGAGATTCATCAAATAATTTTTATTTTTAGTCCACATTATTTTCCTCTGTTCACTGAGCAAGTGGGTATTTTTCTTTTATTTTTTTGATTTTTCTAGAGAAAGATATGGATTTTTGAAGTTCACGCATTCAAATAAATCCAAAAAATCCATATTTTTCTACTTAAACACACAGTGCCAACTCACCCTCATCCACTCTGAGGTTCCACACGGCACTCCGTTATTCAATGCCGCTAGCCACCTCAGCTGCCACGCAACTCACTTTTTCATTCTAAAAGTTCGTCCAACTCAATCTCAACCGTCCATCTGATACACGCGAGATGGTGCAACATCCATTCATCGTCCCCAAACAAGTTAACTCAAGAACCATTCACACTAATACCTTAAGATCTTTGTCTAGACTCAACCAAATTGCATGGGGTTTATTCTATACCTTCATCTACTTAATACCAGTATATCTATATGGCTTATACGATATGAAATACAGTAAATATGTATGGAGAAAAAAATGAAGCTCGGTTTAGGGTTGAAGTTTTATACCTATTTTTGAGAGGGGATGCCTCAATCAGATGGTTATGAAAACTTTGATTGATTTAAATGAACCTCCAGATAAAGTTTTAGGCCTTGGTGAATTGTCTAGGTATGATTTCAATCAAAGTAGATTTCAAGTGACTAGAGCTATGTTAGAGGCTCTCTGTGATGGGGTTTTTATGGGGAATCAGCTTCTCTCACTCAGGGGANGGTGCCAACTCACCCTCATCCACTCTGAGGTTCCACACAGCGCTCCGTTATTCAATGCCGCTAGCCACCTCAACTGCCACGCAGCTCGCTTTTTCATTCTAAAAGTTCGTCCAACTCAATCTCAACCGTCCATCTGATACACGCGCGATGGTACAACATCCATTCATCGTCCCCAAACAAGTCAACTCGAGAACCATTCACACTAATACCTTAAGATCTTTGTCTAGACTCAACCAAATTGCATGGGGTTTATTTTATACCTTCATCTACTCAATACGAGTATATCTATATGGCTTATATGGTATGAAATACAGTAAATATGTATGGAGAAAAAAAATGAAGCTCGGTTTAGGGTTGAAGTTTTATACCTTTTTTTGAGAGGGGATGCCTCAATCAGATGGTTATGGAAACTTTGATTGGTTTCAATGAACCTCCAGATAAAGTCTTAGGCCCTGGTGAATTGTCTAGGTATGATTTCAATCAAAGTGGATTTCAGGTGACTAGAGCTATGTTAGAGGCTCTCTGTGATGGGGTTTTTATGGGGAATCAGCTTCTCTCACTCAGGGGATGGTGTGTGCACATTTAATTGAAGTTTGGTGGAGTGTGGAGCTATGACAGAAAGTGTCCTGGTTTTCCTTGAATTTTGAACTTAAAATTGAGCTCTCATAGGGGAATCCAGAGGTGGAAGTGGTGGGCTTGAGCTTAGGAGTTCTTNGAGTTAATTGAAGTTTGGTGGAGTGTGGAGCTATGACAGAAAGTGTCCTGGTTTTCCTTGAAATTTGAACTTAAAATTGAGCTCTCATAGGGGAATCCAGAGGTGGAAGTGGTGGGCTTGAGCTTAGGAGTTCTTGGAGAGTGTCTGGAAGCAATTAGAAGAGTCTCCCCAAAAAAATTGGTTAGTTCACATTTTATCCATGAAGGAGGTGGCTTAGATAGAGGGGCTTTGGGGTGGAGATCAAGGCTTCAATTTGGGTTTAATTAATTGCTTCAGCGGAGGGCATAAAAATGCAAATCCAATTAGGATTGGCCAGCTTGGATGGGTGAAATTGACTTTTGATGGATGCATGGAGGCACTTGATTTTGGGATTTTCTAGTGACTAGGGTGGTTGTCCAGTGCAGAGGAGGTGGTCAAGTGAGCCAGTGGGAAGGTTAATTATGATTAACCTTTAACGGTTTGGCAAGATGATGAAGATAGTTGGTTTATACCAAAAAATGGGATGAAATCCCTTAATTTAGGGAGGTATTTGTCCATAGCTTTCCTTGGATGGTTCAAGAGGGCTTGGCTTGGTCCAAAGGGTGCACCTACTGGCTTTGGTGGTCATTGGTTGGCCAATTTGGCTTGGTTAAGTTAAATTTAGTGTCCATGTGGGTCAAGTTGGCTTGAAGCTGGGTTTGGATTGAGCTAGATATGCTATTGAGCTCAATTTATTAATACATTTGATGTAGATGATTTTCAAAGAGAGTTTAGAGAATAATTAGGGTGGTATTGTGTTAATTTGAAAGTTCAATTTGGAGGAATTTGATCTTTTAGCCAATTTTGGGGTGTTGGGTTGGATTTGGGTTTGGATTAGGCTAGGGTTGAGCTAGGTCCAAATTGATGGCTCAAAATGGTCTAGGGGAATGTCATAAAGATTTTTCAACATCAATTGGGTCCCAACTTTAGGCTTAGGGCATTCAATTTGGTGGAATTTGGGTATGTGGCTAAATTTGGGTAAATTTGGAGATTTTGAATTTGGGTTAAAATTGGGTAGAATTGAGGCATGATCAGGGATAATTAAGGGCTAAATTTGATTAGTATGAATGTTAGGAAGAGTTTGGGATCTAAATTCAGGCAATTGAGTGGGCTATGGGTTCAATTGGGAGAGATTGGGTCATATGATCAAAATTGAGGGTTTTGGTTTGGATCAAAAATGTGCTCAAAGCATTGTTCAATTAAGCTTAAATTTGGTTTGAAATGATCATAGGCATGATGAATTTGAGTTCAAAATTGAAATTGAGGAAAATTGGGGTGAAATTGAGGGACATTTGGGGTGAATTTGGAGAAATTGGGCCTTCAGGGGCAATTTGAGGGTTTTTGGTCAAAATGGTCAAATTGGGCAAATTGGGTTTAATTTAAAGGTCCAAATTGGTTTTGGAGTCATTTGAAATGATTTTGAGGGTTTTGGGAAAGTTTGGGCTACCAAGGATATTTTTGTAATTTTGGCATATTTGGGGGTATTTTGGTAATTTTTAAAATTTTGGGTGGTTTTGGGCAATTCAGGAAATTTGAAATGGTTTGAAATGATTTTTGAACAAACTTAGGTAGTTTGAATAATTTTGAGAATTTTGGTCAAATTCAAGATTTGGGGGTAAAAAACTAAGTTGGGTAATTAGGTAAAAATTGGATTTCCAACCACCCAATTTGAACTATGAACCAATGAAATCCTCTACTTTGGGTCTTTCATGTAATGGTCTTAGCTAGACGTTAGCCTAGGGCTAGTGGGTCTAGGTGACCATCTACATGAGTCTCCCAAAAGATCAAGGGATCAAAGCCAACAAGTTTGGGTTTAGGGTTGTGAGTGGGATGTGGTGTGCAAGTGAGTGTAAGTGAGTGAACTTGCTCGACACCAACATCCAGGGTCAACCCTAAGGTTAAGTAGTCTTATGGGGGTGCCCCTTGAGCTCCCGCATATTGACCCTACCTACTACATGCTAGAGGTCAGAACCACTATGTGAAACTTCAAGTTCAGCATAAATGAGTTTAGAATTTCTGATGGTGAGGGTTCCTTTTCTAGTCATCTAGGAATAGTCAACAGAAAAGTCTATGGCTAGACCCTAGGCTATCAAGGAGGATACTAGACCTTAACCATAAGTGAGGCCGACAAATGGNTAACACATGGTTCTGCGGCTTTTATCCATCGGACAAAAAGACAATTTGACAAATATGTTAAAATTTGAAGAAAATTTTATTAATCTGCTTCAAATTAGGTGTTACAGACTAAATACATGTTGAAAGCATCAAAGATACAATCATTCTGAATACATCCGAAACATCATATGTTGAGTACATATCATATATGATGCTCTAACGCAATACAAAAGGTGAGAAAAAAACAGTTTGTCTATCCTCTGTAGGACAAGCTCCTGATCAAGTTGACCAACTAAGCCACACTCCAGGACAAGAGTTTCTTTTGCGTGTACTTAGAGGTACAAGCATCTCATAGCTTGTATGGTTATAGCTCCTCCAATTCTGGATCCAGTCGGAATCCATACAACATCTTGTTGTCATCCATCCTTCTCAATGTAATGGAAACTCTGTGGTGTTGTACCCCTAGAATGCAATGCTTGGCGTGGTCGGCTCTGTTTCCCTTCAAAATTAATACCAAACCCACAGGTAGTGGAATTTCAACTGATCCTCTGAACTCACTGGGTCCGATGATGTGGATTTATTTTCCAAATAAAATGTCACTTTTACTCATGAACGAGACCGTACAGGAAGGTCTGACAAAGTCAAGGTGATTTATTTGTGTGGGAATACAGTCTCCCTCTTCATAAATATTGCTAATACAACTATCTAGAATGAAGTCCGTTGGTAGCACGCTACACTGACCATCTTTTTAATCATACACTTTATTATGGGAGGCAATGGATCCGCCTCGTTGTGTCTTAAGATCTCTGGGGGGTGCCTATCCTTGGTAAAATTGTGGAAACAACCACATTGAATGGTTATCCTACCTTTTCCGCACATCCACTTTCGTGGCTTTGAATAGGTTATTTCCATTAGAACATCGGCTTGACCTCTATCTCTCATGTNCCACTGAACATCTTTTTTATCATACACTTTATTGTGGGAGGCAATGGATCTGCCTCGTCGTGTCTTAAGATCTCTGGGGGGTGCCTATCCTTGGTAAAATTTTGGCAACAACCACATTGAATGGTTATCCTACCTTTTTCGCACATCCACTTTCGTGGCTTTGAATAGGTTATTTCCATTAGAACATCGGCTTGACCTCTATCTCTCATGTTGAATACGCAGTCAAGAATGCTTCTTTCTTCACTTTCAGAAAAGACTCTAGTGTACAGTTCCAGGCCTTCCAGTATATTGACAAATTTTCTCTGAACTTCTTCGTAGAATTCGAACTTCATTTTCTTTACTTTACTCATCTTGTCAAATTCTTCCATGATAATCATCGACGACTGTCAGGGTCGCTTCCTCATTTAAACATCCACATGAATCCATTTCTATGTTGTCTCTGTATCCAATGGGATGTATGATTCTCCAACTAAGTGATCGGTATTCTGAATTCCACTATTGGTAGATGTGTACTCCTCTAGAGTGTTGTAACGCTCTTAATGGAGGATGTTACATTCTGGGCATTCTACAAATGCTCCTGCATTTAGTATCTATCTGGGGATCTCAGCATTGCATGTCAGGAAATCTGCACAAAGCTCATCTGTAATTATCGGTAACAACGACTCTGTAGCAGACTCAGACTCGTCCTCTATGACTGACAAATTAAAGGAAGTCTCTCTCATGCAAGGATCATATATTTTTCCCTCAAGAATTGGGTTAAGTAAGTTTTCTGCCTTCCTTAAGCGTCTTTTATCTTCACATAGGAAAGCTCTATGTTTTCAGCGATTGACATTTCTGTGTTGAGTTCTTCTCAATGGTGCATCGGATGTCTTGTTGGTGAAGCTATCATAGACGGTAGGTGACTAGTCCCTTCCATTAGATTCTGCTATGCTATCACTTTCTTCCTTTTCATCTAGGATTCCTCTTTAGTGCTGATCTTTAATAACGATGGTAGCCCTTCTTTCTCTCGGCGATTGACTATGTCCATCAGGGGACCCTCATAGTTCATGTTGACCAGATGGAAGTCCAAGTAGAAGTCTATGGTGCCACCCTGAGGTGCCCTTTCCTCATTAAGTTCAAGATTCCAACCATCCTTGAAAGCAAAAATTAGTTTCAATCCTAACTTTTTTTCTGCAGACGACATAAAAACATCAGTGCGCTGAAATTTAGCAGGAACAAGAACAAAACATTTATTAGACAAGATTTTTATTTACACAAGTGCAAAGATTATTTAATTTATGTTTGTTTTTTATTTAATTTAATTTAGTAGAATATTAAAATTAAAAGTAGAAAGGAGAAAGTCGAAGTATGCAACTTTAAAATTTTTTATTTTATTGAGGTTAATTTTATTACAAACTTTTTTGACACTATCACAGATGATTGGCCAAATAACTCCAGAATGATCAAAGTCTCAAAAAGGCAATTTCAAGCAACGTTAATTTTATTCAAATATCATTCATTGATCAGCAACATGGGTCTCTAGCCCTGAAAATCCATCACTTTGTACGCTCCTCATGAACAGACATTTTGTATTACAAATGGTCCCTCCCAAATCGGTTTCAATTTTCCACCGATCTTGTGATGTCCAAGAATAGGTCTTTTGAGAGCAAGAATGAGGTTACCAACTTTAAACGTCCTCCAGTAGACCAATTTGTCATGATCTTGTACCATTCTCGCTTGGTAAAGTTCCAAATTTTGTTGCGCTTCTAGTAACTTTCCTTTGAGACTTTCCAATTCTTCAAGTCAGAGCTTTGCACTTTCTTTTGTTGTGATTTGGTTGGCGATGACGACTCTGAGAGACGGTGTCTGAATTTCTAGCGATAGTATGACCTCGGATCCGTATACAAGCGCGTAAGGAGTACATTGAGTGGGAGTCTTGCATGTCATCCGGTAGGCCCAGAAAGCATCGAACAGTTTATTATGCCAATCTCTTTTATTTTTGTCCAATGATTTCTTTAAGATTTGCATGAGCGTCTTATTGAAGGACTCGACCAGTCCATTTCCCCTGAGATAGTATATAGTAGAGTATCTCCAGTCTATCCCGTGTCGTTTGGCAAAGTTTTTGATCTCTGTGCTCTTGGAGGCTGTCCATTGTCAGAAATCACTTTACGCAGAACTCTAAAATGGTAGCCGATTTGAATTTTGAAAAATTGAAGGACGTGTTGTGTTGTAACCTCTCGTAAAAGCACTACCTCTGCCCATTTGGAGAAGTAATCCGTAGCGGTAAGAATAAATCTGTCCCTTAGATGATGGAGGGTCTATTGGACCTATTATGTCTGTGCCCCAACACTCGAATGGCAAGGAGGCAACAATTGGGTGTAGCACATTCGGAGGTTGGAATAAGACCACCTAGTGCACTTGGCAATGGTGACACTTTTTAGCTGTATCCATGCAATCAGACATTATTGCTGGCCAATAATATCCAAGTCTTTTGATCTTCATTTTCATTTTCAGCCCTGACTTGTGAGCTCCACACAATCTGGCATGTAATTCTTTAACGATACTCTATGCTTCTGCTCTACTTAGACATCACAACCACATCCAATCGAACGATCTTCTATAAAGTACAACACCCATTAGAACATATGACATAGCCCTTTTTGTGATATGATATGCCTCAGACATATCCTCTGGTAACTCTCCAGCCTGTAAATATTCTTTTAATGGCCTACACCAATCTTCGTTGATGTTAGCAACTGCAATAGTCATTACTTCTTCTTTTTTGAGGTTGTGTAAATTATTGAGGTCAATCCGAGACAAAACTCGTCGCCCTTGTACTGTAATGTCGATGGAATCCTCTGGTGGGTGGACATGCTAATTCTCTTGCAAGTTTTGCTAAAGCATTGACATGGGCATTATTGCCTCGAGGAATCTGATAGAGAGTCACACTAGGAATCTGTTCAAGTAGCTTCATTGTGTACCGGTGGTATTTTGCTAATCTTGGTTTCAAAATCTTGTACTGTCTAGCGACTTGTTTGATGACGAGCTATGAGTCACCATAGATGACAATATCTGTTATGTTCATTGAGATTTCCAACTCCAACCCGATGATTAGTGCTTCATATTCTACTTCATTATTTGTACATGGCTCTGTCAAGTGATAAGAGAGTCTCAACATGCTCTTATCTGACGTGATGAAAATCAGACCAATTCCTACTTTGCTCAAAATAACTATTCGTAATCCTTTGTCTTTTCTAGCCGGAGAAGCTCAATCAAAGTACATTTCCCAATGTCTGGCACTAGATAGTTCTATTTTCATTATATGCTCATCTGCAATTCATCATTGAGTGGGGACCTAGTTGGAAGTTGGTGCGCTGCAAGAAAATCTGCTAAAATGTGTCCCTTGATAGGACAGAGGGGAAAGAAATTTGTATCGAATTGTAATAAAAAAATCGAACATTTTGCTAGATGTCCAGAAATTATTGGTCGGGTCATCAAATATTGCAATGGATTAACTTTCAAAATGATGGTAATTTTATGAGAAAGCATGTAATGCTTAAGCTTTCGGGCGACAAAATTAAGGCTAGATAATGCTTCTCAATAGGTGGATACTTTACCTCTGTTGGCATTAGACGTTGACTCAAGTAGTAGAGTTCATTTTCGTTACCCTCGTCATTGACCCGAGCTAGCAGATCTCCGAGAGAGTCGTCTAAGGCTGCAGTATAAAGTATCAGTAGTTTTCCCGGGATAGGTGCTACCAAATAAAAGGTGTCATTAAGTATTGTTTAACATCCTTGAATGCCCACTTGCATTTCTCTTCCCAAACAAATTTGGCATCCTTTTTAATTAATGCTGAGAAGGGCGGACACCTACCTGAGAGATTAGAAATAAAACGTTTCAGATATGCCAACTTTACTTGGAAGGAATGTAGTTGTTTTAAGGTTTTAGGAGGAGGCATTTCCAAGATAGCTTTAATCTTATCTGTGTTGATCTCGATTCTCCGATGAAGAACAATGAATCCTAGAAATTTCTCAGAGGTGATGCCGAAGGTGCACTTTAAGGGATTCATCTTGAAATTATATTGTCGTAATCATTCGAAAATGATCCTCAAATCTTACAAATGGTCTATTTTCTATTTATTCTTGATGAACAAATCATCCATGTAACACTCCACTTGGTTGTGAATGAGGTCGTCAAATATCTCGTTATAACTCGTTGCTATGTTGCTCCAGCATTCTTTAACCTGAATGACATCACTTTATAGCAGAAAATCCCAATCTGTGTTTTGAAAGCTATAAGTGCTGCATCCTCTGGAGCCATCTTGATTTGTTTATATCCTAATTATCCATCCATGAAGGAGAAAATCTCATGTGTCAAAACGATGTCCACCATCAGTTCTGGTATCGACAACAGAAATTCATCTTTTGGACATGCTTTTTTTAAACCCCTGAAGGAGACACGTACACGAATTTGTCCATTTTTTTTCTTAACTGGTACAATGTTGGCTAACCATGTGGAGTATTGTTCTTCTCTTACAAAGTTAGCCTCTATCAATTTCTTTACCTCGACAATGACTTGTTACTCTATCTCATGGTGCATCCTTCTGGGAGCTTGCTTTATCAAGGTCATATCTTTGTCCACCCCTAGCTTATGCATTGCTATTTTTGGACATAATCATGGCATTTCATCATAACTTTATGTGAAGCAATCCCTGAATTTTGATAATAGCTTTATTAGCTCCACAGATTCTTCCTCGTTGAGTAAGGAACTCATAAATGTAGGTCGGGGCTGCTCCTCAGTCCCGATATTAATTTCCTTCAATTCATCAATAGTTCACTTACTTTCTTACTCAAATTCTTGCGGGGCATCTTCTATTAACTGATCTTGAGAGTCATTCTCTACTTCAAAGCAATCCTCTTCTAATCTGCTAGAAACAACCATGCAAAATTCCGAGTCATCAACCAGAAATACAGTACCAAATCCGAGGCCTTTTTTCTAGTTGGGGGTTTGACTTTTAACATTCCACAATTTTTCAAAGAGTTGTAACTTATCCTTTGACATCTGTTTCAACACATATCCCTGTTGAATTAATTTTTGTACACAAGGAGAGAAGTAACTGAAAGGTAGTTCCTTTAATTCATTAGGATTCTCATCCAAATTTATATGATTTTCAAGATTAGTAAAAGTAGAAGCACGATAAAATTGATCGTTTTTGAACCAACCCTACAGACTTCCTTGACCTCTAAACTCTCAAGCTTTTGAGGGAGAATCAGAGTAAGGGTCATGTCATTAATATAGTGGTTGATTCGATCATACATCGACTCATATTCACTTTTTTTCCACATATTCTAAGGATATCTCGTACTGTGGTTTCTTCTATTTTTTCATCATCATTTCCTCATCGGAGATTTCTTCATCATCAATGTTGATAGTCAGTTTAGTCCATCCAACAATTGTATTGGTTCTTCCCCGCCCACGTCCCCGGCCTCAACCTCGGGTGCACGAACTAAAAGAACCCCCACCAACTTGTTGCAAAAGAGTGGAGNTGTAGAATTCGAACTCCATTTTCTTTACTTTACTCATCTTGTCAAATTCTGCCATGATAATCATCTACGACTGTCAGGGTCGCTTCCTCATTTCAACATCCGCATGAATCCATTTCTACGTTGTCTCTGTATCCAATGGGATGTATGATTCTCCAACTAAGTGGTCGGTATTCTGAATTCCACTGTCGGTAGATGTGTACTCATCTAGAGTGTTGTAACGCTCTAAATGGAGGATGTTACATTCTGGGCATTCTACAAATGCTCCTGCGTTTAGTATCTATCTAGGGATCTCAGCATTGCACATCAGGAAATCTGCACAAAGCTCATCTGTAATTATCGGTAGCAGCGGCTCTGTAGCAGACTCAGACTCGTCCTCTATGACTGACAAATTAAAGGAAGTCTCTCTCATGCAAGGATCATATATTTTTCCCTCAAGAATTGGGTTAAGTAAGTTTTCTGCCTTCCTTAAGCGTCTTTTATCTTCACATAGGAAAGCTCTATGTTTTCAGCGATTGACATTTCTGTGTTGAGTTCTTCTCAACGGTGCATCGGGTAGTCTCTCGTCATCAGCACTGACTAGATGTCTTGTTGGTGAAGCTATCATAGACGGTAGGTGACTAGTCCCTTCCATCAGATTCTGCTATGCTATCACTTTCTTCCTTTTCATCTAGGATTCCTCTTTAGTGCTGATCTTTAATAACGATGGTAGCCCTTCTTTCTCTCGGCGATTGACTATGTCCATCAGGGGACCCTCATAGTTCATGTTGACCAGATGGAAGTCCAAGTAGAAGTCTATGGTGCCACCCTGAGGTGCCCTTTCCTCATTAAGTTCAAGATTCCAACCATCCTTGAAAGCAAAAATTAGTTTCAATCCTAACTTTTTTTCTGCAGACGACATAAAAACATCAGTGCGCTGAAATTTAGCAGGAACAAGAACAAAACATTTATTAGACAAGATTTTTATTTACACAAGTGCAAAGATTATTTAATTTATGTTTGTTTTTTATTTAATTTAATTTAGTAGAATATTAAAATTAAAAGTAGAAAGGAGAAAGTCGAAGTATGCAACTTTAAAATTTTTTATTTTATTGAGGTTAATTTTATTACAAACTTTTTTGACACTATCACAGATGATTGGCCAAATAACTCCAGAATGATCAAAGTCTCAAAAAGGCAATTTCAAGCAACGTTAATTTTATTCAAATATCATTCATTGATCAGCAACATGGGTCTCTAGCCCTGAAAATCCACCACTTTGTACGCTCCTCATGAACAGACATTTTGTATTACAAATGGTCCCTCCCAAATTGGTTCCAATTTTCCACCTATCTTGTGATGTCCAAGAATAGGTCTTTTGAGAACAAGAATGAGGTCACCAACTTTAAACGTCCTCCAGTAGACCAATTTGTCATGAGCTTGTACCATTCCGCTTGGTAAAGTTCCAAATTTTGTTGCGCTTCTAGTCACTTCACTTTCCTTTGAGACTTTCCAATTATTCAAGTCAGAGCTTTGCACTTTCTTTTGTTGTGATTTGGTTGGCGACGATGACTCTGAGAGACGGTGTCTGAATTTCTAGTGATAGTACGGCTTCGGATCCGTATATAAGCGCGTAAGGAGTGAAATGAGTGGGAGTCTTGAATGTCATCCGGTAGGCCCAGAAAGCATCTAACAGTTTATTATGCCAATCACTTTTGTTTTTGTCCAATGATTTCTTTAAGATTTGCATGAGCGTCTTATTGAAGGACTCGACCAGTCCATTTCCCCTGAGATAGTAGATAACATAGTATCTCCAGTCTATCCCGTGTCGTTTGGCAAAGTTTTTGATCTCTGTGCTCTTGGAGGCTGTCCATTGTCGGAAATCACTTTACGCAGAACTCCAAAATGGTAGCCGATTTGAATTTTGAAAAATTGAAGGATGTGCTGTATTGTAACCTCTCGTAAAAGCACTACCTCTGCCCATTTGGAGAAGTAATCCGTAGCGGTAAGAATAAATCTGTCCCTTAGAAGATGGAGGGTCTATTGGACCTATTATGTCTGTACCCCAACACTCGAATGGCAAGTAGGCAACAGTTGGGTGTAGCACATTCGGAGGTTGGAATAAGACCACCCGGTGCACTTGGCAATGGTGACACTTTCTAGCTGTATCCATGCAATCAGACATTATTGCTGGCCAATAATATCCAAGTCTTTTGATATTCATTTTCATTTTTGGCTCTGACTTGTGATCTCCACACAATCTGGCATGTAATTCTTTAACGATACTCTATGCTTCTGCTCTACTTAGACATCACAACCACATCCAATCGAACGATCTTCTATAAAGTACAACACCCATTAGAACATATGACATAGCCCTTTTTGTGATATGATATGCCTCAGACATATCCTCTGGTAACTCTCCAGTCTGTAAATATTCTTTTAATGGCCTACGCCAATCTTTGTTGATGTTAGCGATTGCAATAGTCATTCCCTCTTCTTTTTTGAGGTTGTGTAAATTATTGAGGTCAATCCAAGATAAAACTCGTCGCCCTTGTACTGTAATGTCGATGGAATAATCTGGTGGGTGGACATGCTAATTCTTTTGCAAGTTTTGCTAAAGCATTGACATAGGCATTATTGCCTCGAGGAATCTAATAGAGAGTCACACTAGGAATTTGTTCAAGAAGCTTCATTGTGTACCGATGGTATTTTGCTAATCTTGGTTTCAAAATCTTATACTGTCTAGTGGCTTGTTTGATGACGAGCTATGAGTCACCATAGATGACAATATCTGTTATGTCCATTGAGATTGCCAACTCCAACCCGATGATTAGTGCTTCATATTCTACTTCATTATTTGTACACGACTCTATCAAGTGATAAGAGAGTCTCAACATGCCCTTATCTGACGTGATGAAAATCAGACCAATTCCTACTTTGCTCAGAATAACTATTTGTAATACTTTGTCTTTTCTGGCTGAAGAAGCTCAATCAAAGTACATTTCCCAATGTCTGGCACTAGATAGTTCTATTTTCATTATATGTTCATCTGCAATTCATCATTGAGTGGGGACCTAGTTGGAAGTTGGTGTGCTGCGAGAAAATCTGCTAAAATATGTCCCTTGATAGGACAGAGGGGAAAGAAATTTGTATCGAATTGTAATAAAAAAATCGAACATCTTGCTAGATGTCCAGAAATTATTGGTCGGGTCATCAAATATTGCAATGGATTAACTTTTAAAATGATGGTAATTTTATGAGAAAGCATGTAATGCTTAAGCTTTCGGGCGACGAAATTAAGGCTAGATAATGCTTCTTAATAGGTGGATACTTTATCTCTGTTGGAATTAGACGTTGACTCAAGTAGTAGAGTGCATTTTCCTTACCCTCGTCATTGACCCGAGCTAGCAGATCTCCGAGAGAGTCGTCTAAGGCTGCAGTATAAAGTATCAGTAGTTTTCCCGGGATAGGTGCTACCAAAATAAAAGGTGTCATTAAGTATTGTTTAACATCCTCGAATGCCCACTTGCATTTCTCTTCCCAAACAAATTTGACATCCTTTTTAATTAATCTGAGAAGGGCTGACACCTACCTGAGAGATTAGAAATAAAACGTTTCAGATATGCCAACTTTACTTGGAAGGAATGTAGTTGTTTTAAGGTTTTGGGAGGAGGCATTTCCAAGATAGTTTTAATCTTATCTGTGTTGATCTCGATTCTCCGATGAAGAATAATGAATCCTAGAAATTTCTCAGAGGTGATGCCGAAGGTGTACTTTAAGGGATTCATCTTGAAATTATATTGTTGTAATCGTTCGAAAATGATCCTCAAATCTTACAAATAGTCTATTTTCTATTTATTCTTGATGAACAAATCATCCATGTAACACTCCACTTGGTTGTGAATGAGGTCATCAAAGATCTCGTTATAACTCGTTGTTATGTTGCTCCAACATTCTTCAACCTGAATGACATCACTTTATATTAGAAAATCCCAATCAGTATTTTGAAAGCTATAAGTGATGCATCCTCTGGAACCATCTTGATTTGTTTATATCTTAATTATCCATCCATGAAGGAGAAAATCTCATGTGTCAAAACGATGTCCACCATCAGTTATGGTATCGACAACAGAAATTCATCTCTTGGACATGCTTTTTTTAAATCCCTGAAGGAGACACATACACGAATTTGTCCATTTTTTTTCTTAACTGGTACAATGTTGGCTAACCATGTGGAGTACTGTTCTTCTCTTACAAAGTTAGCCTCTATCAATTTCTTTACCTCGACAATGACTTGTTACTCTATCTCAAGGTGCATCCTTCTGGGAGCTTGCTTTATCAAGGTCATATCTTTGTCCATCCCTAGCTTATGCATTGCTATTTTTGGACATAATCATGGAATTTCATCGTAACTCCATGCGAAGCAATCCCTGAATTTTGATAATAGCTTTATTAGCTCCACAGATTCTTCCTCATTGAGTAAGGAACTCATAAATGTAGGTCGGGGCTGCTCCTCAGTCCCGATATTAATTTCCTTCAATTCATCAACAGTTCACTTACTTTCTTACTCAAATTCTTGCAGGGCATCTTCTATTAACTGATCTTGAGAGTCATTCTCTACATCAAGGCAATCCTCTTCTAATCTGCTAGAAACAACCATGCAAAATTCTGAGTCATCAACCGGAAATACAGTACCAAATCCAAGGCCTTTTTTCAAGTTGGGGGTTCGACTTTTAACATTCCAAAATTTTTCAAAGAGTTGTAACTTATCCTTTGTCATTTGTTTCAACACATATCCCTGTTGAATTAATTTTTGTACACAAGGAGAGAAGTAACTGAAAGGTAGTTCCCTTAATTCATTAGGATTCTCATCCAAATTTATATGATTTTCAAGATTAGTAGAAGTAGAAGCACGGTAAAATTGATCATTTTTGAACCAACCCTACGGACTTCCTTGACCTCTAAACTCTCAAGCTTTTGAGGGAGAATCGGAGTAAGGGTCATGTCATTAATATAGTGGTTGATTCGATCATACATCGACTCATATTCACTTTTTTTCCACATATTCTAAGGATATCTCGTACTGTGGTTTCTTCTATTTTTTCATCATCATTTCCTCATTGGAGATTTCTTCATCATAAATGTTGATAGTCAGTTTAGTCCATCCAACAATTGTATTGGTTCTTCCCCGCCTACGTCCCCGGCCTCAACCCCGGGTGCGCGAACTAAAAGAACCCCCACCAACTTGTTGCAAAAGAGTGGAGGAAGATTATTGAAGTAGACCTGAATGGCTTTGCCCTTGTGATCCTTTTGAATTTTTATTTTTATTTGTCATCACCTCATGAGACAAGACAATTTTCTTCTGAGGTGCGTAGTAGGCCGCATCTTCATTAATGCTAACTTCATGAATGGAAAATGATTGTAAATCTCCTTTAATGCAATGTTCTTGTCTTTCCTTTTAATATTTGATGCACTGATGTAGGGAAGAAGGAACCATATTGTCTTCATGAATCTACGATCAACCAAGTAGAGCATTGAAAGAGGTCTCGGCGTAGATGATATGGAATTTTGTGGTTGTTACTAATTCTCCAACTTTCATAAGCAATGTAATCAATACAAGGGCTCTTTTTCCTTTCTTATTGAATCTTCGTAACATCATTTTATCGGCTGTAAGCTCTTGATCTTCAATATACAAATATCACAATGTTTGTAGACTCATTAAGTTAAGTGATGCTCCCGAATCCACTAAAACTCTGGACAACACAAACCTGCTGATGTTAATGGGATGTAGAGCATTCGGTTATGTTCGATGGGACCAAGCAACAAGTCATCATCTATAAAACTATCCCAGGTTGTTCTCTTAATGAGCAAACTTCATCCAAGGATGTGCTGGCCAATTTGAGCAAAGAAAATCTTTGAGTCAAGCAAGGCTGTAATCAAAGACTCTCTCATCTCCTTTGATAGGATTAGAGCGTCGTAAATGCATTGTTTGGTCGACAACCTCCTAAGATGAGCTAGTACTTTATAATCCACTTTACATAATCCTCCAATATTTACTTGGTTATGTGGCTCTTCCATTGGTGGAGGTGGAGGTAGCTCTTCTTGAGTTACTAGTTGTTTTCTTTTTTCCACTTTCCCACTCCTTAGGTTTATCACTATGATTTCTTCTTCTTCTTGCAATGTTGTAGGCTAATTTTTTGTCACTTCTTCTGTGTTGGAGAGATCCAAATTGATGGCAAGTATGGTACCATGATGCTTGAGGAATGGCACCTCACTCCCGGTGCTATCGTAATTGGTATCGTCGATATCTTCTTCATTCTCATTAACGAGTTCATTAGACTTAAGTACGATTTGAGGATCAGTTTGGGAATCGAGATCAAAGTTAGATTGAGCAAAGTCAGTTACATCATCACTAGAAATAATTAAATTTTAGCCAAAATCATAATCATTATATTCATAATACCCCAGTGGGGCAAAAATATAATCATACATGGTCAGGGGTTCAAGGATTTTCTTCCTCGAATCCAAGACAACCAATCTAACAGAGGTAGCACCTATCCTATCCCCAACACTATCAGTCTTCCCGACATTGTTCTTCTCTTTCTCTTCTGACTGTGGTGGTTTCTCTCACAAAATCTCCATCTTGGGTGGAGCAAGCTGTAGACTCTGAACTGCTGCTTGAGCTAAAGCGATCTGAACCTGATTCAGTATCTTCTTTGATGATTTGCTCCAAATTGTACTCCATCCAAATTTTTCTAAATAGGGATCTCTCAGAGGGATTGGCTTGGCCAAAATCATATTTACATAACTTTTTTTAGGTCCTTTTAAATATTCTTTTGGGTATATTCCCTTCCTTAAGATTTTTCTTGAGCCAATCCTTGAAAATGAAACATTCCTCTATAGTATGTCCAAGCATCCTTTGGTATTGGCAATAATTTGGCTGATCTTTCTTGTCAACTTCCTCATGTTTCCTTAAATCTAGCAATCTGAACTCAGGCTTCTTCATTAGGCATCTAAACATTTTGAGTACAGCTTCATCTTTGAAGAAATACAAAATGCTCTTTCATTCTAAAAGGGTTAGGCCGTTCTTGTTCTCTGTTCGATATGATCCTCTTTGATGTGACTGCTGGCTAGACTGGCCATATTTTTGTGTTCCTTGCTGAGCATGTTGTGATAATGGCTTGGAATTTTGATGAGAATGTTTTGTCTATATCTTCATTGGTTATTTTCGCTTATCAACCGTTGTCACTGCTTGGACTTCTTCTCAAATATTTGGGTTGTTCTAGTCTTTTCTGATTTCTCCTGGGAGTCCATGCGTTTAACTTCCTCTTACAGATTGCTAGCTTTGCTTAGTAGTTTCTTGAATGACTTGATGGTGAGTCCCTTAAGCATGAAAGCTATTGGCCCATGGATGCTTTTGAGTAGAATCTCAATTGCATGATGCTCCTATAGTTGAGGTTTGCATTTCATTCTAAGGTTTCTCCACCTCAAGATGTAATCTACTAGAGTCTCGTTAGGCCTTTGCTTCTCTACTACGAGATCTCCAATAGAAACATGATGTTGTGCTCCAGTAAATCTCTTTACCAATAGCTGTTTTAATTCGGTAAATGTCTTCACTGATCCATTAGGTAACTCGACATATGAATGAAATGCTATCCCTGATAAGTTGCTGATAAATTGACAAAAAAAATAAAGCTTTGTTCCCTCCGGTATTACCACAACTTGCTTAGAAGTGAGCTATGTGTTGTATGAGATTTATAGTCCCACCAAATATCCACCAAATATCTTAAACTTTGGTGTCACAAAACCTTTAGGGTAGGGTACGACATCGAACTCTTCCAGGTAAGGTCTACCCTTTAAAATTAATGTATCACCCTTAGATTGGGCTAAGGCCCCCTGAACTTGTTCAACCATTTGTTTAAATTATTTTTCTGTTATGACACTCGGTGGAAAATCCTTCTTCTGTTGATTCTCTGTTAGCCGAGGAAACTTCCCTCCTTTTATCGATGATATGAACAATCTCAAGCAGATTGACTTTTGGAGAAGCTAACTGTGGTGCTTGAGACTGTCCATGAGCTATAGCCATGACAGCCATTGAAGTGGCTATCTCTTCCATCCTTTTCTCAATTTGGCTGATTTGCTCATCCATTAGTAGATTAGCCCTACGCAAATCATCTAAGACTTTCCCTTTAAGGAGAAGTTGGGTGTCGCGCATAAATGCAGCAGCTCTAGTTTTGATGACATGAATATCCATGAAATCCTCATCGAGATAGTCGTTAAAGTCAAAATCTTTATCATCATCATCAACAGAAACTCCATGTTCTTGGGCTTACTCAGAAATCTCAACCCTAAGCTTCTCAACCTTTTCCTCAATTATTAATTCTTGTATCATCTTAACATCTAGGGGACTGTGTTGAAGATCTTCCATTTGCTCATCCAACTTAGTAGCAATAGCTGTGACGATGTTTGATACTTCGAACCCTTGCTTCATTTCATGATCCTCTGCTACGGGCTCACTGAACCCTATTGGTATGACGACCTTAGGTACCCATATCTTTTTCTTCAGTGGTAATGACTTGAGACGGGGTGTCTCAATAGAGGCATTGGCATGCCAAAGAGAGGTATGATTCCCATGGTGCGAATCGGATACAATATCAGGCAACCTCTCCATCTTTTCTTTTGAGACTTTAGGAACATCCCTAAAATTGGTAATTGATAGAATTCTCAGACCCAGACCTGACTTAACCAGTTGATTGTGTGTAGGTCTTGGAGTAGTGATGGTATAATCGGTGGTGATGATGGTAGTATCAATTCTGCTTCTCAGGCGAAACCTGACGGGAATGCGAGCAGGCAAAGTTTCAATTGATCTTTGAGCTCATCTGGCAGATCTGACATCTCTTAGAATTTTTTTCTTCATGCGGGGGGTACTACATATCCCACTCATTTAAGTAATTCACCAACTGAACAACCCTCCTTGGTAGCTAGTCTCTAGAACACTTTGCTGACTCGGGTGATAGGAGTGGGCTTCCTCCTCTCCTCACCATGTCCATGAGGTAATGGTAAAATATCAGCAATTTTCTGGATACTTTTCTACCCATTGGTTTACATTAAGGGATGGAACCTACTCCCTCATAGAAGTAAATAGGTTTCTATTAATTCCAATTCCTGCTGATGAGGAATTTCATCAATATCCTGATAAATCTTTAAAAATCCGGGCTTTAGTAGCCTTCTAAATCTTTTGGCTGCGATTTCTCCTTTGTGTCTAACTTAATGGCACAGACTTCAAACTCGATCCAATTTCAAACACTGAAGGCAGAACAATGAATCCTTTAGTTACATCTTCTACGATCATGACCACTTTTCCCTTAGCAGAAGCGGGAACAACAGGCTTAGCAGGTGCTAGGGCAGTAGATTTCACCTTCTTGTAAGAAGGGAAATCTTGAGGGCAGTTCAGGCTGAACTCAGTAGATGGCTCCTAAACTTTTGGAGCGGTAACTTTTATTATGACAAAGGGAGCCTTTTTGAGAATGACTTTTAGTTCGTCGAATCCAGTTCCAAACTTGATGGTGGGGGCGACGTTGCGGGCATCATGGCTCATTAGCAGGTTGCACGAGAAAGTGCCTAGGGAATGTCATTGTAGTAGCTTCAAAAAGAAAAGCCCTGGGGTTAGTTATTTGGCAAACACCTTGTAATTCTAGTGTAAGCACTAAAAATTAACAAAGGTCGATCTACAGACTGGGCAAGTCTTTCATTTTAATTTTAGCTTGTGGAAAATATTTCAAAATTTAGTAAAAAAAAGTTTGAGAACAGTAGAATTTAATTAATTATATATAAAAGGTTTAAAGAGCAAGGCANATCGATATCTTCTTCATTCTCATTAACGAGTTCATTGGACTTAAGTACAATTTGAGGTTCGATTTGGGAATCGAGATCAAAGCTAGATTGAGCAAAGTCAGTTACATCATCACTAGAAATAGTTAAATTTTTTGCCAAAATCATAATCATTATATTCATAATACCCCGGTGGGGCAAAAATATAATCTTACATGGTCAGGGGTTGAAGGATTTTCTTCCCCGAATCCAAGACAACCAATCTAATAGAGGTAGCCCCTATCCTATCCCAAACACTATCAGTCTTTCCGACGTTGTTCTTCTCTTTCTCTTCTGACTGTGGTGGTTTCTCTGACAAAATCTCCATCTTGGGTGGAGCAAGCTGTAGACTCTGAACTGCTGCTTGAGCTAAAGCGATCTGAACCTGATTTATTCTAGTCTTTTCTGATTTCTCCTGGGAATCCATGCGTTTAACTTCCTCTTACAGATTGCTAGCTTTGCTTAGTATTTTCTTGAAGGACTTGATGGTGAGTCCCTTAAGCATGAAAGCTATTGGCCCATGGATGCTTTTGAGTAGAATCTCAATTGCATGATGCTCCTATAGTTGAGGTTTGCATTTCATGCTAAGGTTTCTCCGCCTAAAGATGTAATCTACTAGAGTCTCGTTAGGCCTTTGCTTCTCTACTACAAGATCTCCAATAGAAACATGATGTTGTGCTCCAGTAAATCTCTTTACCAATAGCTGTTTTAATTTGGTAAATGTCTTCACTGATCCATTGGGTAACTCGACATATGAATGAAATGCTATCCCTGATAAGTTGCTGATAAATTGACAAAAAAATAAAGCTTCGTTACCTCTGGTATTTCCACAACTTGCTTAGAAGTGAGCTATGTGTTGTATGAGATTTATAGTCCCATCAAATATCTTAAACTTTGGTGTCACAAAACCTTTAGGGTAAGGTACGACATCGAACTCTTCCAGGTAATGTCTACCCTTTAAAATTAATGTATCACCCTTAGATTGGGCTAAGGCCCCCTGAACTTGTTCAACCATTTGTTTAAATTATTTTTCTGTTATGACACTCGGTGGAAAATCCTTCTTCTGTTGATTCTCTGTTAGCCGAGGAAACTTCCCTCCTTTTATCGATGATATGAACAATCTCTAGCAGAATGACTTTTGGAGAAGCTAACTGTGGTGCTTGAGACTGTCCATGAGCTGTAGCCATGACAGCCATTGAAGTGGCTATCTCTTCCATCCTTTTCTCAATTTGGCTGATTTGCTCATCCATTAGTAGATTAGCCCTACGAAAATCATCTAAGACTTTCCCTTTAAGGAGAAGTTGGGTGTCGCACATAAATGCAGCAGCTCTAGTTTTGATGACATGAATATCCATGAAATCCTCATCGTGATAGTCGTTAAAGTCAAAATCTTTATCATCATCATCAACAGAAACTCCATGTTCTTGGGCTTACTCAGAAATCTCAACCCTAAGCTTCTCAACCTTTTCCTCAATTATTAATTCTTGTATCATCTTAACATCTAGGGGACTGTGTTGAAGATCTTCCATTTGCTCATCCAACTTGGTAGCAATAGCTGTGACGATGTTTGATACTTCAAACCCTTGCTTCATTTCATTATCCTCTCCTACGGGCTCACTGAACCGTATTGGTATGGCGACCTTAGGTACCCATATCTTTTTCTTCAGTGGTGATGACTTGAGACGGGGTGTCTCAATAGAGGCATTAGCATGCCAAAGAGAGGTATGATTCCCATGGTGCGAACCAGATACAATATTGGGTAACCTCTCCATATTTTCTTTTGAGACTTTAGCAACATCCCTAAAATTGGTAATTGATAGAATTCTCAGACCCAGACCTGACTTAACCAGTTGATTGTGTGTAGGTCTTGGAGTAGTGATGGTATAATCGGTGGTGATGATGGTAATATCAATTCTGCTTCTCAGACGAAACCTGACGGGAATGCGAGCAGGCAAAGTTTCAATTGATCTTTGAGCTCATCTAGCAGATCTGACATCTCTTAGAATTTTTTTCTTCATGCAGGGGGTACAACATATCCCACTCATTTAAGTAATTCACCAACTGAACAACCCTCCTTGGTAGCTAGTCTCTAGAACACTTTGCTGACTCGTGTGATAGGAGTGGGCTTCCTCCTCTCCTCACCATGTTCAAGAGGTAATGGTAAAATATCAGCAATTTTCTGGATACTTTTCTACCCATTGGTTTCCATTAAGGGATGGAACCTACTCCCTCATAGAAGTAAATAGGTTTCTGTTAATTCCAATTCCTGCTGACGAGGAATTTCATCAATAGACGTTTCTTTAGAAATCCGAGCTTTAGTAGCCTTCTAAATCTTTCGGCTGCAATTTCTCCTTTGTGTCTAACTTAATGGCACAGACTTCGAACTCGATCCAATTTCAAACACTGAAGGCAGAACAGTGAATCCTTTAGTTACATCTTCCACGATCATGACCACGTTTCCCTTAGCAGAAGCGGGAACAACAGGCTTAGCAGGTGCTAGGGCAGTAGTTTTCACCTTCTTGTAAGAAGGGAAATCTTGAGGGCAGTTCAGGCTGAACTCAGCAGATGGCCCCTAAACTTTCAGAGCGGTAACTTTCATTATGACAAAGGGAGCTTTTTTGAGAATGACTTTTAGTTCGTCGAATCCAGTTCCAAACTTGATGGTGGGGGCGACGTTGCGGGCATCATGGCTCATTAGCAGGTTGCACGAGAAAGTGCCTAGGGAATGCCATTGCAGTAGCTTCAAAAAGAAAAGCCATGGGGTTAGTTATTTGGCAAACACCTTATAATTCTAGTGTAAGCACTAAAAATTAACAAAGGTCAATCTACAGACTGGGCAAGTCTTTCATTTTAATTTTAGCTTGTGGAAAATATTTCAGAATTTAGTAAAAAAAAGTTTGAGAACAGTAGAATTTAATTAATTATATATAAAAGGTTTAAAGAGCAAGGCAACATGACACAATTCAATTTAGTTTGCTAAATAGCAAATCAAACTTGAAAGGGAAAGTGAAGTTTTGGACCCAGTCGAGACTGACTTTACAACGCAGGTCGCCCGGGCAGAACCAGTCCATGAACACACCTATTGGGGGTCCGACCCCACACAAATATTAAAAATCCTAATGAATTCCTGAACCTCTCTTTTCAAAGATGGTTGGATAGATGGTCCTGAAGTCCGAAAGAGTTGATCGTACTTACCCAAGATAGAAATGGGTGAAGTATGCCAACGAAAGAAGGGTAATTTGGTCCATAAGGGACATGGACACATTACCAATATATGAAAACAATATTTTTTAATTTAAATGAAGCGGGAAACCATTCCTTAGCAGAGTTGCCAGAAGCTGTCAAAACTATTTAGTTAAGGAGTTGCCCGTTGGAAGCTGTCGGCCGCCGAAATCGGAATCCCGTCTCTCGCTTTGGAAAAGGTATTTTAATTTACATATGTATATATAGTTTTTAGAAAAAATATGAAATCAAACTTATCCAATATCTTTAAAAGTTTAGATGAAAGAGCACTACACCTCAAGCTATGTATCTATCTCAAAAGAGAAACACAAGACTTAAGGGTGAGGCTCGATCAAATAAACAAAGAAATACACGACATGCATTTGGTTTGCGAAACCATTTTTTTATAAGTTGACAAGTTCCCCTATTTAATATGAGAAATTAAATAGGGTTTATATTAAGCTATGTTAGGGAAATTTTCTTATAAAGAAAATCCCTTATAGTTAAATACATCTTAGATAACCGAAGTCGCCTAAGAAAACTCTCGATAAAAATCAGGGGACATTGTCTTCAAAGAGGTTAAAGGAATAGGACTTTTCAACAAAATTAGACAAAGAGGTGTGAAGGGGGAATGACTCAAATTTTGAACATTTAAGTTTAGAATTTAAAGGAAGAAGAACTAGGGGAAATCACAGATCCTAAGGAGAACCTCGGTGACTTCCCAGTCTACCCTATGGTTTGGCTTCAATTTAGAAGCAAAATATTTTAAGTGTTTCATCCTGCCATTTTTTTATTAATTATGGCTTACATTCATGTGAAATGATCACACAAATAACTTGGAAGATGTGAGGATTTAGGTCTTGACGAACGACAACGTCGGAATCCTAAACCGAGTTAGGACTTATATTGTATAGCAGAGCCATACAAAGGCCTAAATATAATTTGAGGATATATGTCACATGATACACCTAAAATATATAGTATTTTTAGACACATTTTTATACCTATTTTTGAGATATTGTATTTTGATATACACCTAAAATATAGTATTTTTAGACAATACACCTAAAATATATAGTATTTTTAGACACATTTTTATACCTATTTTTGAGATATTGTGCTTTAATGGAAGGTGTATTTTTGAGTTTTTATTTCAGGTATAGGTAAAAAGGTGGAAAAATGCTTAAAGGAGTGAAAAAAGGTCAAATTTGGAGCAAATAGGTGAAAAATGTGCAAAAGTGTTTTAGGGCCTAAGCGCTAGATCTGGTGCTTGAGAAGGTCGTGCCTAAGCACCATACGCCCCGCGCTTAAGCGCTAGTGGCAGTCATTGGATAATTAAATTCAGTTTTTACAAATTTTGAAGAGGTTTTTGAGGTACCTATTGGCTTAATAGGTGGTTACAACCACCATGGACGAAAATTATTGCAAAATGATGCATCACTTGGGAAAATACATCAAATCAAGACACGTTTTGAACATATACCAAGGCACCTTTTGGAGAATTATAAAAGACGGAAGATTGGGACTTTGAAAGAGATCTTAATAGTACTAGGAAAGTTTTGAAAGTTTAAAAATTGGAGAGTTANTCTGAAGTCCGAAAGAGTTGATCGTACTTACCCAAGATAGAAATGGGTGAAGTATGCCAACAAAAGAAGGGTAATTTGGTCCATAAGGGACATGGACACATTACCAATATATGAAAACAATATGTTTTAATTTAAATAAAGCGGGAAACCATTCCTTAACAGAGTTTCCAGAAGCTGTCAAAACTATTTAGTTAAGGAGTTGCCTGTTGGAAGCTGTCGGCCGCCGAAATCGGAATCACGTCTCTCGCTTTGGAAAAGGTATTTTAATTTACATATGTATATATAGTTTTTAGAAAAATATGAAATTAAACTTATCAAATATCTTTAAAAGTTTAGATGAAAGAGCACTACACCTCGAGCTATGCGTCTATCTCAAAAGAGAAACACAAGACTTAAGGGTGAGGCTCGATCAAATAAATAAAGAAATACATGACATGCATTTGGTTTGCGAAACCATTTTTTTATAAGTTGACAAGTTCCCCTATTTAATATGAGAAATTAAATAGGGTTTATATTAAACTACATTAGGGAAATTTTCTTATAAAGGAAAGCCTATATAGTTAAATACATCTTAGAAAACCAAAGTCGCCTAAGAAAACTCTCGATAAAAATCAGGGGACATTGTCTTCAAAGAGGTTAAAGGAATAGGACTTTTCAACAAAATCAGACAAAGAGGTGTGAAAGGGGGAATGACTCAAATTTTGAACATTTAATTTTAGAATTTAAAGGAAGAAGAACTAGGGGAAATCACAGATCCTAAGGAGAACCTCGATGACTTCCCAGTCTACCCTATGGTTTGGCTTCAATTTAGAGGCAAAATATTTTAAGTGTTTCATCCTACCATTTTTTTTATTAATTATGGCTTACATTCATGTGAAATGATCACACAAATAGCTTAGAAGATGTGAGGATTTAGGTCTTGACGAATGACAACGTCGGAATCCTAAACCGAGTTAGGGCTTATATTGTATAGCAGAGCCATACAAAGGCCTAAATATAATTTGAGGATATATGTTACATGATACACCTAAAATATATAGTATTTTTAGACACATTTTTATACCTATTTTTGAGATATTGTGCTTTAATGGAAGGTATTTTTGAGTTTTTATTTCAGGTATAGGTAAAAAGGTGAAAAATGCTTAAAAGAGTGAAAAAGGATCAAATTTGGAGCAAATAGGTGAAAAATGTGCAAAAGTGTTTTGGGGCCTAAGCGCTAGATCCGGCGCTTGAGAAGGTCGTGCCTAAGCACCATACGCCCCGCGCTTAAGCGCTAGTGGCAGTCATTGGATAATTAAATTCAGTTTTTACAAATTTTGAAGAGGTTTTTGAGGTACATATTGACTTAATAGGTGGTTGCAACCACCATGGACGAAAATTATTGCAAAATGATGCATCACTTGGGAAAATACATCAAATCAAGACACATTTTGAACATATACCAAGGCACATTTTGGAGAATTATAAAAGAAGGAAGATTGGGACTTTGAAAGAGATCTTAATAGTACTAGGAAAGTTTTGAAAGTTTAAAAATTGGAGAGTTAGTTGGTGAGATTTTTCAGGCATCACATATTTATCCTTTTTTTTATTTTAGTTTTATATTGAGAGTGTTGTAAAAGAGAAGAGATTTCAAAGGAACTTAGTTTGGTGGAGGACTTAAGATAAGTTTTTATTTTTTGTTTTAGGCTACTTTTGGTTTTAATTGAGACTTGTTGTTGGTTTGACAATGATTTCTTCTTTTAAACTAAAAGACTACTTTTAGTTTTAATTAATGTATTGTTGGTTTGACAATGATTTCTACTTTTAAACTAAAGTATGGTTTTGTTTTCTCCATACAATATTGTTGGTTTGACAATAATTTCTTCTTTTAAACTAAAGTGTGGTTTTATTTTCTCCATAAATATTGGTTTGACAATGATTTCTACTTTTAAACTAAAGTGTGATTTTATTTTCTCCATGGATTATGAGATTTGACAATGATTTCTACTTTTAAACTAAAGTGTGGTTTTGTTTTCTCCATGGATTCTGAGTTTTTTTATCTTTTTGTTTTAGACTACTTTTGGTTTTAATCGAGACTTGTTGTTGGTTTGACAAGATTTCTTCTTTTAAACTAAAGTGTGTTTCTTATTTTCTCCATGGATTCTGAGTAATTTTCTTTATCTTTCTTCTTAAGATGATAAGTAATTAAGTGTTGGATGGAAGGATTTTAAGTAGTTTTCTTTATCTTTCTCCTTAAAATGATAAGTAATTCTACTTTTTGTTTTAATTGAGACTTTTTTATCTTTTTGTTTTAGACTACTTTTGGTTTTAATCGAGACTTGTTGTTGGTTTGACAAGATTTCTTCTTTTAAACTAAAGTGTGTTTCTTATTTTCGATTCTGAGTAGTTTTCTTTATCTTTCTTCTTAAAATGATAAGTAGTTAAGTGTTGGATGGAAGTTATGGAGAGTATTGATCTTTAATGTCGGAAGAAGATGTGATGATTTAAATCCATGACTTCATTTACTTCTTGATTTGGCCAATCTAGACGTTAGAATTTGTTGTGAGAACATGTAAAAACCGGGCTGGTATTGTCTCAGTCAACAATTGGAAAGAATCATTTGAGGTTGTATGAATGAGAATGTAGTTCATATGATTGAGTGCAAATAAATAGGAAAATATTCATTATGGATGTAAAGTTAGAGGACTTTAAAGTGACAGGTTAAAGCCCCCAACTTTGTTCATTATTTTAGGTTCTGATACAAGATGTTAGCCCCCAGGTGGAGGGAATCGAGGGAACTCTAGAGAGAGCTAGTATCTTCCCTGCCTAGCCGGTCTTCAGAACTATTCAAACTTTAAATTAGCAAATGTTCTTTATAGCATCTCACTAAAGCCCCCAACTTGGTTTATTATTTTAGGTTCTGATATGAGATGTTAGCCCCCAGGTGGAAGGGAACTCTAGAGTGAGACGCTAGTATCTTACTGCCTAGCCGATCTTCAGAACTATTCAAACTTTAAATTAGTCAATGTTCTTTATAGCATCTGTCTTCAAAACTATTCAAACTTTTTTGTTTATTATTTTAGGTTCTGATACGAGAATGTTAGCCCCCAGGTGGAGGGAATCGAGGGAACAGAGAGCTAGTATCTTCCCTGCCTAGCCGGTCTTCAGAACTATTCAAACTTTAAATTAGCAAATGTTCTTTATAGCATCTCACTAAAGCCCCCAACTTGGTTTATTATTTTAGGTTCTGATATGAGATGTTAGCCCCCAGGTGGAAGGGAACTCTAGAGTGAGACGCTAGTATCTTACTGCCTAGCCGATCTTCAGAACTATTCAAACTTTAAATTAGTCAATGTTCTTTATAGCATCTCCCATTAGTCGGTCTTCAGAACTATTCAAACTTTAAATTAGCCAATATTCTTTATAGCATCTCTAGTTCGTTTTCAGAACTATTCAAACTTCAAATTAACCAATGTTTTTTATAGCATCTCTATTAAGGGTAAAGAATATTATTGCTCCTATTTGGCACAAAAAATATGCATACTTCCATAGTAGAATTCCTATATTTATTACTGATTCATGATAAGGAGAAAAATATTTTTATATTTAGTGTTTTTCTTCTACAAAAACTCAAGTTATCTTTTTAAGTTTGTACTGTTTTTATCAAAATATTAAAACAAAAATGTTTAAACTTTCTTTACCACAAAAACTTCTTTAGCTTAAATAAATTTCTTTTTAAAAATAAAAAGTTTTCCAAAAAGTGCATATTGCATATCTTCCATGTGGGTTCGATATTCATGTATTAATTAAAAAGTCCTATATTACTTGATAACGATACATATACTTGCGTAGTATCCCAAAATAAATTAAAAGTTAAATTCTTATTTTTCTTCAGGATCAAGTTTTTGGTTTTGTTGTGAAATAAGAAAATATNCGCAAAAACTTCTTTAGCTTAAATAAATTTCTTTTTAAAATTAAAAAGTTTTCCAAAAAGTGCATATTGCATATCTTCCATGTGGGTTCGATATTCAGGTATTAATTAAAAAGTCATATATTACTTGATAACGATACATATACTTGCGTAGTATCCCAAAATAATTTAAAAGTTAAATTCTTATTTTTCTTCAGGATCAAGTTTTTGGTTTTGTTGTGAAATAAAAAAATATAAGTGAAAAATATAATCAAAATTATTGTTAGACTGTTGCATATAAGCAGTTATCGGGGATCAAGTTTTTTGCGCCTTTTCCGGGGAAGTGAAGTGAAAATTGTAAAGAATCTATTGATTTAAAAGAAAATTTCTATTTTTAGAAAGTATTATTTAAACTTTAAGTTATTGTATTTTATTTTGTGTGTGTTTAGTTTTATTTTATTTTATGTTAGTGTATGTGTAGTTTAGGTTATGAAGGACTAGCGCCCTATGATTCTGAATTAGGGAGAACTGTTAGAAAAATCAGAAAAACCAAAAAAATTAAAAATCTTGAAAANCTATGATTCTGAATTAGGGAGAACTGTTAGAAAAATCAGAAAAACCAAAAAAATTAAAAATCTTGAAAAATATAAAAAAATTATAGAAATGGCAAACCAAAACGGTCAAAATGCTGAAATTCATAAAGAGTTTAGACCTTTAAGAGATTATGCCAACCCTACTGTAGATGAACATCATTGTAGTATTCAAAACCCACTGCAGTGGCTAATTCATTTGAGCTTAAACCTGCTATTATCCAAATGATATCAAATAATCAGTTTGGGGGAATATTATTCAAATGATATCAAATAATCAGTTTGGGAGATCACCAACTGAAGATCCAAATTTACATCTTGCACTATTATCCAAATGGTATCAAATAATCAGTTTGGGAGATCACCAACTGAAGATCCAAATTTACAAAAATTGTGCGCTACATTTAATACGATGGTGCATCAGATGATGCCGTAAGACTTAGGTTATTTCCTTTCTCACTGAGGGATAAAATTAAGATGTGATTGACTTTGTTAGCACCTGGATCTATCAAAACTTGGGGTGATTTAGAACAAAAATTCATTACTAAATATTTTCTACCATAAAAAACTGTGAAGCTTTGAAATGATATTACAACATTTATTCAGTTTGAAGGGGAATCTATTTATGAAGCATGGGAATGATTTAAAAAACTCTTAAGAAAGTGTCC
The DNA here is from genome assembly GCA_002079205.1 of Phalaenopsis hybrid cultivar. Taxonomy (NCBI): domain Eukaryota; kingdom Viridiplantae; phylum Streptophyta; class Magnoliopsida; order Asparagales; family Orchidaceae; genus Phalaenopsis; species Phalaenopsis hybrid cultivar. Next base: position 360,258 of record JXCR01133379.1, read on the forward strand.
AAAACATGCTATACTAGATTGTTTAATAATTAAAACTTTTTATTTTGGATCAATTGAGTCTCTTAGATCAATTATTGATGCCGTTTCTAGTAGTTCATTGATGTCAAAACCATTTCATGACGCCTAAGCTTTAATTGAAGAAATGGCTACCAATAACTTTCAATGGCCTTCTGAGAGGGTGAATCCTAAGAAACTGATGCATTTACTATATTTACAAATCAAGTTGCTGCAATTTCAAGGAAGTTAGACAAATTTTGAATGAATTTTTCTCAACCAACTTCCATGATTGAAGAGAATTTATTATGCCAAATGGTAGATTCTCAAGCATCATTAGAAACTTTGATTGTCATACCAGGTTGAAAAAACAATTCCAACTTTAACTGGAATAACAAATCACATGGTAATAATCAACAATAAGGGAACAACCAAGTAAACCATTGGAAAACTGGAACAATCAAGGGAATAATAATTATACATCTAAAATACTGAATCAAATCCAAAATACCATAATAAAGTGCAAGTAAAAGTTGTTCAACTTAGAAGCGAAAGAGAGTTGGAAGGTAGGGTCTAAAAAGAAATTGAAGTAGAGAGAGAATAAATTGAAGAATCAGAAGAGGACGCTCCAAAAGATTCTGAAAGACCTATTTCTCTGCTGAAAATTGATTTGGAAAAACCACCACCTCCATTTCCTCAGAGATTCGTCAACATAAATTGGATAAGCAATTTTCAAAATTTATGAAAATATTTAAGAAGCTTACAATTAATATTCCATTTGATGATGCCTTAGAACAAATGCCAAGCTATGTAAAGTTTATCAAGGATATTATCAACAGGAAAAGGAAGCTCGAAGATAATGAAACTGTTGCACTCAGTAAGGAGTGCAGTGTTATAATTCAGAAAAAGCTTTCTGAAAAGCTTAAAGATCCTAACAACTTTACAATTCCATGTGCAATAGGAGACATATTTTATGGGAAAGCTTTATGTGATTTAGGTGCAAGCATTAACCTTATGCCATTATCAATATTTAAGTGATTGGGATTAGGAGAATTAAACCCTATTACTGTAACTCTGCAGTTAGCAGATCGTTTGATAACATACCCTAAAGGAGTTATAGAAGATCTCCTAGTGAAAGTGGATCAATTTATCTTTCCTATTGATTTCATTGTGCTAGATACGGAGGAAGATAAAGAGCACCTATCTTTTTAGGGAGACCTTTCCTAGACACAGGAAGAGATGTGCAGAAAGAGGAATTAACAATGTGCGTCAATGATCAAACTGTTACTTTTAATATTTCAAGATCAATGAAATATCCTGCAAAAGGTAAAGATGATGAATGTTATAGGATGGATGATGTAAGATATCTAATTGAATGTTATTTCAAAACAAATTATGAAGAAAATATGAAGAAAAAGATTTGGAACACAAGTAAGAAGAGGAATTAGATCAATGTGAAGAACTTTTCAAGGAAGATTCAAATTATGTTCGAGAAAGTTTTGAAATTTTGGACACGATAGACAAAGATAAATCATTTTGTCTATCAATTGAAAAAACTCTAGAACTTGAGTTGAAGTTACTTCCTGAACATTTAAAATATGCCTTTTTAGGAGATTCCTCTATTTTATTAGTTATAATTTCCTCAAAATTAACGATGGAAGAAGATGAAAGGTTAATGAAAATTTTGAAAAATTTTAAGAAAGCCTTTGGATGGATAATTGCAGATATTAAAGGAATCAGTCCTTCAATTTGTATGCAAAGAATTCATATGAAAGAGAACTATTATGAATCATGTTATGAAAGAAGTTGTTAAGAAAAAAATTTTAAAGTGGTTAGATGTTGGAATTATCTACCCTATTTTAGATAGTGCATGGGTCAGTCTAATTCACTGCGTTCCTAAGAAAGGAGGAGCAACTGTAACTGTGAATGAACATAATGAATTAATACCTACTAGATAAGTTACAGGGTGATGAATATGCATTGATTATAGAAAATTAAATCTTGCCACCAGGAAAGATCATTTTTCATTACTCTTTCTAGATCAAAGGTTGGATAGACTAGCTGGAAATAAATACTTTTGTTTTCTGGATGGATATACTGGTTATCACTAAATACAAATATCTCCTGAGGATCAAAAGAAAATAACTTTTACAAGTCCTTATCATACTTTTGCTTTTAGAAGGATGCCCTTTGGTTTATGTAATGCTCCTGCTACATTTCAAAGATGTATGACAACAATTTTTTGTGATTTAATTGAAAAATGGATTGAAGTATTCATGAATTATTTTTCAGTGTTTGGAACTTCATTTGACTCAAGTTTAGAACATTTATCTAAAGTTCTTAAGCGCTGTGAAGAGAAAAAATTTAGTCCTTAATTGGGAAAAATGCCAATTTATAGTAGCAGGAAGACTTGTATTAGGTCATCAAATATCAAAAAATGGTATGAAAGTAGATCCTGCTAAAATTCAAGTGATCACTAATTTACCTTATTGTCGGCGCTATTTTTGTGATGGAGGAGTTGCCCGTAAGAAGCTGTCGGTCACTAGAATTCAAATCTCGTCGCCCACTTTGGAAGGACGTTTTAATTTACATATATATTTATTTTTAGAAAAATATGAAATCAAACTAACCTCATATTTTTCATAGTTTAAATGAAAGAGGGTTGTACCTCAAATCCCGTATCTATCCCAAAGCATAAACACAAGACTTGAGGATGAGGCTTGATCAAATAAACTAAGGAATATATGANAATTAGAGAGACACTGGTTAGGATCCTACGGTTCCCTCGTTCCGACACCACTATTTTCTATTGGATTCACTTAGTCCCAATAATTTCATTTAGACCGTGGGAAGCCTCGTTAGCAACCGTAGGTTACCTCCTCCGAGGGGTCAGTTAGGATCCTACGGTTCCCTCGTTCTGGCACCACTATTTTCTATTGGATTCACTTAGTCCACAAACCCAACTTAATGAGTTCCATAATTTCATTTAAACCGTGAGAAGCCTCGTTAGCAATCGTAGGGCAATCTTAATGAGTTCCATAATTTCATTTAAATCGTGGGAAGCCTCGTTAGCAACCGTAGGTTACTCCCTCATTCCGGCACCACTATTTTCTATTGGATTCACTTAGTCCAAATGAACTTACTAAACCCATCTTAATGAGTTCCATAATTTCATTTAAACCGTGGGAAGTCTCGTTAGCAACCGTAGGTTACTTAATGAATTCCCTTTTTTTTAGACCGTGGGAAGCCTCGTTAGCAACCTTTGGTTACCTCCTCCAAGGAATTCCTGATCATCCGGTAGAGACATCTTAATTTAGTTACAATTGTAGTTTTGTGTGATGTTTGTGATTAAATTTTGAGTTGTTCTATATTTTGAATGTTGTAGCGGTGAATTTTATCTTGGTTGATTTTAGTTTTGGTTTTGGTTTTGGTTTTGGTTTTGTGACTATCCTGATGGTTTTAGTTTCCCATGCAAGGTGACATGCAAGTTTGCAAGTAGAAAAGCATAGTATGAAAGTACAAGAAAGACAACACTGAAAACTGTAAAAATGTACCTAACGAGTCTTCTCGTTTCACAACCTGAAACTCAAAAGGCATGCTAATGCTGTTTATATGAGTCAGTGAAGTAGAATTTTGATGACCTATCCTAGGTCATAACTTGGTGGGTCCTTAAGGATTTAATTAAGGATGATTTTGTCAAGCAAAACATATTAAGTTTAGTAGATCTTCAAGATATCCAACAAATCTAAAGAAGCAGCAGGTCCGTGCTGCTTTTTCGCTGCCTGGTGAAAAATCCTAAGTTTTTTTTAAACTTATTATATTGCTAAATAATTCATCCTATAAATACCCTTAATGCTCAGTGAGCACTGATGTCTCAATCATCCCTAAGAATAGGGTAATTATCACTTGTGATTCAATTTAAGAATTNCTCAGAAGACTCTCGATAAAAATCAGGAAATATTATCTTCAAGGAGTTTCAAATGGTAGGACTTTTCAATGAGATCAGACGTAGAGGTATGAAAGGGGATTGGTTCAAATTTGAAACATTTTATTGTAGAATCGAAAGGAGGAAGAACTAAGGGATGTCATGGATCCAGAGGAGAACCCCGGTGACTTCCCAAGCTATCTTAATGTTTGGCTTCAGTTTTGAGGAGAACAATTTAAGTATTTCATCCTGCCAATTTTGTTAGTTAGGGCTTACATTCGTGTGAAACGATCATACAAATAGCCTAGAAGATGTGAGGATTTAGGTCGTGACAAACGATAACCTTGGAATCCTAAGACGAGCTAGGGCTTATATTGTATAACAGAGCTATATAAAAGCCTAAAGATAAGGTGAGGATTAACATTGCATAAGCAAGCAACCTCAAAGTCCTATGGTTTTGTTGTTTATATCTAAGGAAGGAAGATTTGTTTAGTTAAGGAAGACAGGTTTTGCTGTTGAAGATGG
>JXCR01133379.1:375613-396414 GCA_002079205.1 Phalaenopsis hybrid cultivar
ATATATATATATATATATATATATATATATATATATATATATATATATATATATATATATATATATATATTTATGTACTTATAAAAACATATAAACAATAGAAACAAACATAAATATGGGTTTCCTTCCATAAAACACTTCGTTTAATGTCGTTAGTCCGACATTTCCAGTCTTTACTCGGGGTAACCGAACATTACAATTTCATTAAAAACTGGTCTTTGACAAGCAAAATATGGTTTTAGTATATGCCCATTTACTTTAAATATCTTTTTAGTCTTGGAATCTTCAATATTAACAACTCCATAAGGATAGACTTTTATAATTGTTAATGAACCTGTCCTCCTAGACTTCAGTTTTCAAGGAAATAATTTCAATCTTGCAATGTATAATAAAACTTTCTATAGAGGCTCAAATTCTTTTTTTATTATCTTTCGATCATGTCATTCTTTCATTTTTTCCTTATATATCTTAGCATTATCATAAGATTCATTCATAATCTCTTCAAGCTCCTTCAGTTATAATAATTTTTTCTTGCCAGCATCTTTTAAGTTAAAATTAAACTTCTTAATCACCTAATAATTTTTATGCTTCAATTCTATTGGTAAGTGACAATTCTTCCCAAAAACTAATCTATATGGGGACATTCCTATAGGCGTCTTATAAAATGTCCTATAATCCCATAATGCAATATCTAATCTAGCACACCAATCTATTTTATTAGGATTTACAATTTTTTTCCAAAATTCTCTTAATTTCATGATTAGATACTTTTCCTAGAGAGCTAATCTAAGGATGAAAAGCATTTGTAATCCGATGTATAATATTATATTTTTCTACCAATTTTTCAATTCGTTAGTTTAGCAAGAGAGATCCTCCATCAATAATGGTTAATCTCGGCATTCCATATCTTGTAAAAATATTTTTGAGTAAAAAATTTGAAACACTCTAAGCATTATAATGATGTAAAATGATTGTTTCAATCCACTTTGATTCAATGTTTCATAGGCTTTATAACACTCTTTGATTGAAATCAAATTTTGTATCTTTTTCCAAAAATTGCCATAAATGCTTTGTAAATTTTGAAAAATCTTTAATATATCGCATGTAAAAACCAACATGTTCTAAAAAACTCCTAATTCCTCCTATAGTAGTAGGTGGAGGTAGGTTAGATATAACTTGAATTTTTGCTGAATTTACTTCAATGTCATTTTCTAAAATTTTATGCCCAAGCATAATTCCTCTTACAACAATGGATTGACTTTTCTTCTTGTTTAATACTAGATTAAGCTTTTCACACCATTTTAGAAATTTCTCTAAATGATTTAGAGATATTTTAAATGAAGTTTTAAAAATAGAAAATTATCCATAAAGACTTTTATCCTTTTCAATTAACTCACTGAAAATCGATATCATACATCTTTGAAATGTTGCAGGTGCGTTACATAAATCAAAGGGCATTTGAAAAGAAAAAGTACTATAAGTATTAGTAAACATTGTCCTCTCTTGATCCTCTAGAGCAATTATTATTTGATGATAACTGCTATATTCATCTAAGAAGTAAAAAAATATTTGTGCCCAGCTAGTCTATCCAACAGCTAGTTCAAAAAGGGTAAATGAAAGTGATCTTTCTCGTGGCATTAAATAGATTAATTTTCAATAATATATTTAATAAATGACTTGTCTTGTTGTTATTAATTTATTATACTCATTTGTCACTACAGTCATACCTCCTTTTTCAGGAACATAGTTAATTGAACTAACCCAAGCACTGTCTGAAATAGGATATATTATTCCTGCATCTAACCATTTTAAAATCTATTTTTTAAAAACTTCTTCTTCATCAGGTTTAATATCCTTTGAGGATCAGCTTTTGGTTCATGATGTTCTTCCAAAAAAATTATGTGCATACAAATCAAAAGATTGATTCCTTTAATATCAGCTAATGTTCATCCAAAGACTTTCTTATATCTTCTTAAAGTTTCCACCAACTTTTGATCTTGTGCTTTAGTTAATTCTTAGGATACAATAACATGTAATGTGGATAAATCTCCTAAAAAAACATATTTTAAATGTGTAGGAAGTGTTTTCATTTCTAGTTCAGGAGGTTTCTCAATTGATGAAATCATGTTTTTATTATTATCCGTAGGATCTACCAATTCAAATTGTTCATAAACATAATCCAATTCTTCATTACTCGCTTCCATAGATTCATCTTAAATTATATCCTCATCCTCATACTCCAAATATTCCTCTTCAGTTTTCTTTTCAAATGTATTCGTGAAATATTCATTTCTTAAATAGTCATTAATTTTCATTCTGAAGCATTCATCCTCTCTTCCTTTTGTTGAAATATTTATTGCTTAAATCAAATTATTATTATTATCCGTAGGATGTAACAATTCAAATTGTTCCTGAACATAATCCAATTCTTCATTACTCACTTCCATAGATTCATATTGAATTATAACCTCATCCTCATACTCCAAACATTCTTCTTCTGTTTTCTGTTCAAATGTATTCATGAAAATTCATTGCTTAAATAGTCATTAATTTCCATTATGAAGCATTCATCCTCTCTTCCATTTGTTGGATATCTCATTGACTTTGCAATATTAAATGTGACATCTTGATTGCTAACTCTCATCGTCAATGTCCTTTATCCACATCTATCAAAGCTCTTCAAGTGGCAAGAAATGGTCTTCCTAAATTGATAGGAATTCTTTTATCTTCCTCCATATATAACACAATAAAATCCACAAGAAAGATAATTTTATCAGCCTTTACTAAAACATCTTTTATAACTCCTTTAGGATAGGTAATCAAACGATTAGCTAATTGAAGAGTTACAGTAGTAGGTGAAATTTCTCCTAAATCCAACCTTCTGAAAATCGATAGAGGCATAAGATTAATATTTCATTCCAAATCACATAATGCTTTTCCAAAAAATCTTTCACCATTAGCACAAGGAATAATAAAACTACTAGGATTTTTATGTTTTTCAGGAAGCTTTTTCTGAATTATAGCGCTGCATTCCTTAGTAATTGAAACTACCTCGTTATTTGTAAACTTATTTTTTTATTAAGTATATCATTCATACATTTGTTCTAGGGCTTAAATAAAGGGAATGATTTATGTCAATTTCCTCAATTTTTCTAAATTTTTTTTAAATTGGTTATCTTTATTTTTGTGCTTCAATCTTTGAGAAAATGGAGGTGATGTTCTTTCTACAATAAGTTTCATTGGTTTGATAAGATATTATGACTCAAAATGAAAATTTTCATTAGATTTTTCATTTTCCACCCTTTCTTTTTCAACTTCAACTTCAAATTCTTTTTAAACTTTTGTTTCCAATTCTTTTCCACTTCTTAGCTGAATAGACTTAATTTGCTCTTTGTTCTTATCTTTAGGATTAACTTCAACAATACTAGGTAAAGTTCCTACAGGTCTATAGGTAAGTCCAGTGGTAATACATCCCAACAAATTTTTTATGTTTCTAATTGCAGCTCCTTGACTTTGTAATTTACTTTCCATTTTCAAAATTAAATTTTCCATTTACAATTTCTTCTCCTTACTCTGCAAATTGTTATTAAAACTAAGAGGATAATAAGATTGTTGTTCAAATTCCCTTGATTGTTGGAGTTTCTCAATGGGTTTGCAACATTGTTCCCCCATCACAGATTTACAATAATAGAGTTATTGTTACTCCAACGGAAATTTGTGTGATTTTTCCAAGTAGGATTATAATAATTTGAATAAAAACTATTAGATCAATTGTTTATTGCATTTAAGTTTTCAAATAAAGATTGAGATTCTATCATTTGTCCCAATGAACTTTCCTCAAGCACAAGAGGTGTCTGAGAATAATTCATTCTGAATTGATCTATCTTCTTTGATGTTGTAGCAATTTGAGCAGTCAACATAGATATTGCATAAGAATCATGAATACTAGCTACTTGTTTTAGATTTACCCTTTTAGAGGGTCATTGAAAATTATTAATAGCCATTCTTCAATAAAAAATATGCTTCATCAAATGGTTTTGACATTAATGATCAACTAGCAGCAGCAGGAAATATTGATCTAAGAGATTCAACCAATCCATTATAAAAAGTTTGAATTATTAACTAATCTGACAACATATGGTGTGAACACTTCCTAAGGAGATCTTTCAATCTTTCCCAAGATTCATGAATTGATTTCCCTTCAAAATGACAAAAAGATATAATAACATTTCTGAGCTTAGCATTTTCAATGGTGAGAAATTATTAGATAAAATTTTTTTATAAGTCTCCCCAAGTTCTGATAGCTCCAGGTGCTAACGAGTTTAACCACATTTTAGCTTTATCCCTTAATGAAAAAAGGAAAACTCTAAGTTTGACGACATCATTCGACACTCCATCACTTTTAAATGTAGCACACAATTCTAGAAAACTAACAAGGTGTAAGTTAGGATCTTTAGTCTGTGTTCCCCCAAACTGAGTATTTTGTACTATTTGGATAATAGTAGGTTTAAGCTAAAATGAATTGGTAGCTATAACAGAGTTTTTAATACTAATATTAATTTCATCTATTGTAGGATTAACATAATCTTGTAAAGGTCTCTGATGATGTTCATTTTCATTTCTAAAATTATTTAAGTTGCAAGTCATTTTGTACAAATCATCTATCTCTTTTTGTTATTTTTAGATTTTTCTAATTATTCTTTCTAACTCTGAATCGTAAGATAGTAAACCTACCAATCTTAAACTACACATACACATACACAATAAGTAATAAAAATAAGAAAACACAATAAAATATTAACATATTAAATTAAACTACAAATAGTTGTTTAGTTCAAATAAACTGTTCTCAATAATAAATTAATTTACCGTTACTCTCTGACAATGACGCCAAAAACTTGATGTGAGTGATTTTGTGGTGTGCGTTGTAAATATCTTTCAAAATCACAATACACACTGACAACACTAATAGTAAATATGCAGTTCAATCCAAATAAAAATAAATTTAGTATAAATAATTTTATCTTTTAAAATCTCTAAGCCACCAAACCCGTAATAATAACACAAGTATACATATCGCTTAAGTAATAAAGAGCTCTAATAGAGTCCTAAGTATCGATCCCCTAGGGAGTTAGAAATTCTTATGGTTATAATGTCAACCACAATATTCAAACTATAAAGCTTAAGAAGACAAAACAAATTTAAAGTAAATTTAATGTGTGCTAACTGAAATGTAGTTAAAAGAACTAAGTTAACTAAACAAATTGCTAAACTTCAAAAGTAAACTTGTACAGACTAAACAAAGTTTAGAGACAAAGAGTTCAAATTTAATAAAGCATCATTCCCCTTTATAATGAGTTTATGGAGTGTGAAGAAATTAAAATTATTTAAACTACATATAAAATTGTATTGTGCCAAATAGGAGCAATCCTATTCTTTACCCTCTGAGAGTGCATAAAAAATATTGACTAATCCAAAGTTTGGTCCCTAAATTCATTATTAGGTTGAGAGGATACTGGCTGCCACTCCAGAGCTCTCACTTCTCTCTCACCTAAGAACTAACAATCATGGGTTTAGAGGAATCATGAGAAGGGTTAGGCACTTTGGAGGGAATCATTAAAGGACCTCCTCCTTTTGCCACTTAGGGAATGGTGGCTCACATGAGGCTCACACATGGCTTCATGTCTTTCATTTGTCTAAAGTAAAATCATGTGGTTTGCTTTTGGCTCGTGCATGACCTACATGGCTTGCATTAAACAGGAGTGAGATGTTCAGCTATGGAGGCAAATTTCACAAATTTCAAATGGGATCGATTAATCATGAGATTTTTGACATTAGGTTTGACTAAATTTTATCATAGCTGGCTGAAATTTGTATTGTGGGCTTGTTTTTAAGAGGATTTAGAAATTGAGCTTCAGTTATGGGATTTTATGATGAGTAATGATGGGTTGGTCTTGGGCTTGGTTTTGGACATGGGTTTGATGAATTTTGAAATAACCATGATTTGGTAGGGTTTTGAATTTTTCATGATGGGATCTTAGGACATGGTCTTGATGAAGTTGGATTTGACATGAGGGTTCAATTTTGGTGAGTTTTGGACTTAAGTCACAATTTGGGTGAATTTGGGATTGAAATTGTATGACATTTAATTTAACTTTTTGGATTTTGGTGAATTTAAGGTGGATTTGATATTTTTTATGAAAATGGGGTCAATTTGGTTATTTGGGAGTTTTGGTAAACTTTGGTGGAAATTAGGTATGTGAGGGTAGTGATGGTGTGTGATGATGTGTATGGTGATGTGTAAGGGTGTGAATGGATAAGTCACCTAGGGTCTTCCTAATGCCTCATTGTCCTATGGGAACTCTTCATTGAGATTCATCATGTTGGTCTTAAAACATTCAACCAAAGTGTTGAGGGTTTGAGACCACCCATGTGAAAATTCATAAAAGGAGCCAACAAGTGACTAGCACTCCTAAGAAGGTAGGTCCCATCATTAGTCTTCTATGATAACAATAGGAATTCCCTATAGCAAGATCCTAAGTCCTAATGGAAAAATTTGGACCTCACCAAAAATAGGTCAACAATGTGACCATCATTTTAACGTTCATAGTAGTCGTACAACCTTCCTTCTATAATGGTGCAGGGTCATGACACTTGGTTAAAATCTAATGCCTAATTGGTATCTCCCATCATCTCGATCTCAAGTTGTCGGCACTATTTTTGGTGTGGGGTTTTCTCGTAATAAGCTGTCGGTCATCGGAATTGAAATCCCGTTGCCCGCTTCGGAAGGACGTTTTTTTAAAAAAATTTTAGTTTTGAAAAAGATGAAGTCAAACTGACCCCATAATTTTCTTAGTTTAGATGAAAACTTTTGAAAAAGATGAAGTCGAACTGACCCCATAATTTTCATAGTTTATAAGAAAGAGCGCTTTACCTCAAATCCTGTATCTATCCCAAAGGATGATCACAAGAGTTGAGGGTGAGGCTTGATCAAATAAACTAAAGAAAGTTATGACATTTGTTTGGTCTGTGAAACCAATGTATTGGCCGACAAGTTCCCCTATTTAATATAAGGAATTAAATAGGGTTCATATTATGCTGGATTCGGGAAAAGCTTCCTATAAGGGCAAGCCCCTATAGTTAATTACATCTTAGATAACTGAAGTTACCTAAGAATACTCTCGATAAAAATCAAGAAAAATTACCTTCAAGGAGTTCAAATGGTAAGGACATTTCAAAGATATCGGACTAAGAAGTGTGAAGGGGATTGGTTCAAATTTGGAACATTTTGTTTTGAAGTCCAAAGAAGGAAACACTAGAGGATGTCACGGATCCGAAGGAGAACTTCGGTGATTTCCCAAGCTAACCTATTATTTGGCTTCAATTTAGGAGAAATCATTTAGATGTTTCATCCTGTAATTTTTATTTATNAAGGATTTATGTCATGACGAATCACAACCTCAGAATCCTAAGGCGAGTTAGGGCTTAGATTGTACAACAGGATTGTACAAATGCCTAAAAGATGTGTTTGAGGATTTATGTACAACCTTAATATCTTATGGCTTTGTTGTTTAAAGCTAAGGAAGGGATGTATTAGTGTAGATCCTCTTGCTGTTGAAGATGNGAATATATTTTTATTTTTATTAAATCCCCCTGTTGTCAGAGAACTAAAAAAAACTAAGTTTCATAATTTTTGGAGTTATATTTTGATTTTTAAAAATCATTTAAGTGNGATGTCAGAGAACTCAAAAAAACTAAGTTTCATAATTTTTGGAGTTATATTTTGATTTTTAAAAATCATTTAAGTGTCAAATTTGATGGTCACATTTAAAAATCAATTAAAAATATTAAATGATCTCCAAATGACTTGAAATTTTTATGGTAAGTTTTCTGACTCATGGGTCACAATGGAGAAAAAAATTCAAGTGATTTTAATCTCTGTGTGCTTCAAATTAAATATTTTAAGCAAATTAAGGTTTGCTCAAAACAGTGATGTTTTGATTCTTAAAAATCATGAAATTATTTTTTAAGACTACTCTGGCCATAAGGAACTTACATAAATTTTTCTAGAATTTTCTAAGCCACATACAAATTTCTATAATTATTTAAATAGAAAATGCATAAAAAATTAGAAAATTAATATCTATGTCTATAGATCTTTTATGTCATTGAAAAAATACTCAAATTGTGCACCTAGACAGAGGCTACAACATATAAAAATTTTGGGTCAAGGTGATAATCTAATATGAATGGAGAATTGAAAAACCCCTAACCCTAATTCATTTTTTGAAAATAATTTATGCATTAAATTAATGTGAAAATAAATCCATATGATTCTCCTCTATTCAATGAGCAAGAGGGTATTTTTATTTTATTTTTATGAATTTTCTATGCAAAGATATGAATTNAAAAATTCAAGTGATTTTAATCTCTGTGTGCTTCAAATTAAATGTTTTAAGTAAATTAAAGTTTGCTCAAAATAGTGATGTTTTGATTTTTAAAAATCATAAAATTATTTTTTAAGACTACTTGGGCCATAGGGAACTTACATGATTTTTTGTAGAATTTTCTAAGCCACATAAAATTTCTATAATTATTTGAATAGAAAATGCATAAAAACTTAGAAAATTAATATCTATGTCTAGAGATCTCCTATGTCTTTGGAAAAATGCTCAAATTGTGCACCTAGATAGAGGCTCAATATATAAAAGTTTTGGGTCAATGTGATAATCTAATATGAATGGATAATTGAAAAACCCCTAACCCTAATTTCTTTTTTGAAAATAATTTATGCATAAAATTAATGTGAAAATAATTTCATATGATTCTCCTCTGTTCACTGAGCAAGAGGGTATTTTTATTTTATTTTTATGAATTTTCTATGCAAAGATATGAATTTTTGAAGTTTAGGGGCTATTTTCTGAATTTATTAAATACCCCTATTTATTTATTCAAAACCACGGGCTGACTGGATCATCGGATCTGTGGAACAACCACGCGGCGTGCTTCTATTTGACACCGCTTTCTGAGTCAGCTGCCACGCGACCCGCCATATCGTTCCAGAGGATCATCCGACTTGATCTCCGCCATCCATTCAATATACGCGAGAATGGACGACATCCGTTCATCGTCCCAAATGGCCTTAACCGAGAGCCGTCCAACTTAAAACCTTAATATCTCTCTTGTTTATTAATGGATTTTGATGATTTTTTTTTAAATTGTTCGTCTTGAAGAGACGAACACATTTATATGGTAAACATACTATGAAATTAAGCCATCATAAATGGAGAGCTCGTTTAGGCTCGAGAGAGTGAGTGAGGTTATACCTTTGCTCCGAGAGGTTTGGTCTCAATCAGAGATTCTTCACACCTTCATTGGNGGTATTTTTAAAGAGTTTGATTATGTTGATTTTTCTAATCTTCTTTTAACAAGTGGATTTCAAGTTAAGTTTACCACTAAGTTCTTAAGACCTAAGTGAATGTATTAAGTGTGTGTATTGATTTTGAAAAGATTTAAAACTTTAGGTGATCATTATTTAAACATCATCTTGATTATCAAATAAGGGTGTGAAATCATTTATTTCCAAAGTTATACCCCTAAATTCAAAAGTCATTTTATGCTAATGAAGTTTCCAAAATTTTGATAATTATGGGAATTATTCTTTTATCTTGTAATTTGGCAAAGTGAAGTGGGTTTCTACCAATTAAACCTATTTTTGATCAAAATTATCGAATGAGTTAATTAAAATTATAAATTACCCATTTCTCATTTTGATTAAGCCTAAATGTTCATTAAGGCTAAAATATCCAAAATTACAATTTGTTCCTAAGGGTCCAAATTTTCATAATTTGTCAAATTAAAGTCAAATGACTTTGGCATTTTTATGTAACCCTACTGATAGGTCAATTAAGACATCAGAGGAGAAAATGTGAATTTTCACAATTTAATTTAAATCATATAATTATTTTCATGCAAAAATATGCATCTTCAAAGAAAATTCCAAAAGATGATCAGGACAATTCTTAATCAGTTGAAATTTTTATGTAAGCTACCCCAAGATTGGAAAGTCATTTGGCCAAAATTTCATAATTCTTTGAATTTGCTGTGATTTATTAAAATTAATTGAAGTTTTGGGGATTTTAACAAAAATTAAATATTTTAAGTGTTGAAAAATAGATTTTTTTATTTTTGCAAAATCTCTCTGAGGTTAGAGAACCCAGAGAAATTTATTTTGTATTTTTTTTTTATTTTTATTTGATTTTTCTAGAATTATTTTGTGAAAATTCCATTTTTAAACCTAAAAAAATTAATTTAAGGTTCAAAAATAGATATCTTTATTTTTGAATTCAAGAAAAATATTCTAATTTTTCCTAAGTGTTTAGGAAGTGATTTATAATATTTTTATGATCTTTGTGATTTTTGAAATTTTTAATTTTTTTTTATTTATTAAAATAATTAAAAAAAAGGATTAAAAATTAAGTTTTTATTTTAAATATCATTTTAGTTTTATTAAATCCCCTGATGTCAGAGAATTCAAAAAACTAGGTTTGATAATTTTTGGAATTATATTTTGATTTTTGAAAATTGTTTAAGTGTTAAATTTGATAAAGATCTTTAAAAATCAATTAAAAATATCAAATGATCTCAAAATCCTTTGAAATTTTTATGGTGAGTTCTCTGACTCATGAGCCACAGTGGAGAACAAAAATCAAGTGATTTTGATCTCTATGTACTCCAAATTAAATGTTTTAAGCAAATTAGGGTTTTCTCAAAAAAGTAATGTTTTTTATTTTAAAAATCATGAAATTATTTCCTAAGACTACTCTGGCCATAGGGAACTTACATGAATTTCAAAATTATAAAATTATTTCCTAAGACTACTCTGGCCATAGGGAACTCACATAAATATTTGTAGTTGTCTAAAGCACATGCAATTTTCTATAATTATTTGAACAGAAAATGCATAAGAACTTAGAACAAAGCCATATGCAATTTTCTATAATTATTTGAACAGAAAATGCTTAAGAACTTAGAAAATTAGAAGCCACATACAACTTTCTATAATTATTTGAGTAGAAAATGCGAAAAAACTTAGAAAAATTAAGATCTCTGTCTAGAGATCTCCTATGTCTTTGGAAAAATTCTCAAATTGTGCACCTAGACAAAGGCTACAACATATAAAAATTTAGGGTCAAGGTGATAATCCAATATGAATGGAGAATTGAAAAACTCCTAACCCTAATTCATTTTTTAAAAATAAATTATGCATCAAATTAATGTGAAAATAATTCCATATGATTTTCCTTTGTTCACTGAGCAAGTGGGTATTTTTATTTTATTTTTATGAATTTTCTATGCAAAGATATGGATTTTTGAAGTTTTTGGCTATTTTCTGAATTTATTAAATACCCCTATTTATTTATTCAAACCACGGGCTGACTGGATTCATCGGATCCGTCGAACAGCCACCGGACGCGCTTCTATTCGATGCCGCCTTCTGAGTCAGCTGCTACGCGGCCTGCCTTATCGTTCCAGAGGATTATCCGGCTTGATCTCCGCCATCCATTCAATACACGCGAGAATAGACGACATCCGTTCATCGTCCCCGATGGCCTTATCCGAGACCCGTCCAACTTAAAACCTTAATATCTCTCTCTTTTCTTAATGGATTTTAATGACTTTTTTTTTAAATTGTTCGTCTCAAAGAGACGAACACATCTATATGGTAAACATACTATGAAATCAAGCTATTAAAAATGGATAGCTCGCAAAGGCTCGAGAGAGTGAGTGAGGTTATACCTTTGCTCCGAGAGGTTTGGCCTCAATCAGAGATTNATTTTCCATGCAAGGTGACATGCAAGTTTGTAAGTAGAAAAGCATAGTATAAAAGTACAAGAAAGACAACACTAAAAACTGTAAAAATGTACCTGGCGAGTCTTCTCTTTTCACAACCTGAAACTCAAAAGGCATATTAATGCTGTTTATACGAGTCAGTGAAGTAGAATTTTGATGACCTATCCTAGGTCATATCTTGGTGGGTCCTTAAGGATTTAATTAAGGATGATTTTGTCAAGCAAAACATATTAAGTTTAGTAGATCTTCAAGATATCCAACAAATCTAAAGAAGCAGCAGGTCCATGCTACTCTCTCGCTGCCTCGTGAAAAATCCTAAGTTTTTTTAAACTTATTATGTTGCTTAATAATTCATCCTGTAAATACCCTTAATGCTCAGTGAGCACTGATGTCCAATTATCCCTAAAGAATAGGGTAATTATCACTTGTGATTCAATTTAAGAATTATGTGGGTGAAGACCCTTAAAAAGGCAAGTTAGTGTTGTTGGAACTCTTAGCCAAATTTTAACCCTAATTGGGCTTAGTGGTGTTTAAAAATTAGTGTAATTTGAACACTTAGCCAAATTTTAATCCTAATTGGGCTTAGTGGTGTTTCAAAAGTTAGTGTTGTTGGAACACTTAGCCAAATTTTAACCCTAATTGGGCTTGTAGTGTTTGAAAGATGTTTTAATTTTCATTGATATTTACTTTTCAAACCCTCATTTAAATGAAACTTGATTTAGCCTTAGTCACTACTAAGCCCTTACGACCTAGGTGAGTGTCCTAATTAGTTTTGAAAAGGTTAGGCTTTAGGTGATCATGATTCATGATTTGAATTTTATTTGAAAATCAAAATAGGGGTATTAAATTGATTAATTAATAACTTCAAAAGTCATACCCCTAAGCCCTAGGTTCATTTTATTTTAATAAACTTCCAAATTTTACTAAACCCCTAAGTCCTGGGTTCATTTTATTTTAATAAACTTCCAAATTTTAATAATTTAGAAATTGACTTATCTTTTTAATTAAGAAAGTGAGGTTGGTTTCTATCAATTAATCCCTTGTTTTTTAAACATCCAAATTAAGATCAGAGGTTACCCATTTCCCTCCTTGAATTAAGCCTAAATGTTAACTAAGGCTAAATTTTCAAAATTACATATTTGCCCCTAAGGCTCTAACACTTCATAATTTGTCAAATTCAATTCAAATGACTTTGAAGTATTTTCTCCTACCTCATTCATGGGTCGATTAAGACATCAGAGGAGAAAATGTGATTTTTCAAAATTTAATTCCTCTTTCATGGGTCAATTAAGACATCGTAGGAGAAAATGTGATTTCTTAAAATTTAATTTAATTTATATAGTTATTTTCATGCAAAAATAAGATTTTTCAAAGAAAATTCCTAACTTGACCAAGGTAGATCCTAATCCCTTGAATTTTTTACTGGAGGTAGGCTTAGACTAGAGAAGCCTTTGGACCAGATTTCATGATTTTTTGGATTTTTATTTGAATTTTAAGAATTATTTTAATTTTTGGTGTATTTATTAAATATAAAATATTTTAAATGGGGAAAATTAAGTTTTGTATTTTTGAAAAGTCTCCTTGAAATCAGACAACTTAGAGAAGATAATTTTATATTTTTCTAAATTTTTTTGATTTATTGGAATTATTTTTAGTGAAAATGTCATTTTTAGCCTTTTAAAAAAATTATTTTTAAGCTTTGAAATTCAATATCTTTATTTAGAAAACCAGGAAAAATATTCCAATTATTCNTAAGTCTACATGTATGAAAAATCAGAAGATTCAAATTTGTATTTAATTAATTAAAAATAAATAATGCAACACATGGACTTAAAATTATTTCCACATTATTCTCCTCTGTTCACTGAGCAAGTGGGTATTTTTTATTTTTTTTATGATTTTTGTACACCAAAATATGAATTTTTTAAGTTAGGGGGATTTAAATAAATAGGAAAAATATCTATTTATCTATTTAAACAGTGCGTGCTGACTAGATCCTAGGCAGCTTTGAAGGCTCGCGTGGTGCACTCTGGTTGGACGCCGCCATCCACATAGCTGCTGACTTGGCATGTGGTTTATGTTTCGAAGCGCTGTCCAGCCTGATCTCCTCCGTCCAATCGATACAAGCTTGATCAAACTGTTCCCCGTCATTGTCCCCAATAGAGTGATCTTGTGATCGTACACACTAAAACCCTAAGATCTCAGCTTAAACTCAACCAAATCACTTCAGGTTTGATCCTATGGACTCGTCTAAGTGAGACGAACACATCCATACGGTAATCATTCAATTAAATTAAGCCTAATCAAATGGAGAATCAAAACAGGCTCGGGAGGGGGAGAAGTTTTATACCTTTGCTCTGAGAAGTGAGCTTCAATCAAAGGGTCTTGGAACGTTCATTGGGGGTGTAAGGAGGCTAGGGATTAAGCTTTTTGCCTTGGTGTGAGGCCTAAATATGATTTCGATCACGACTGGATTTTGGTGTTGGTTTAGAGCTATGTTAGAGGCTCTGTGGNGCCTAATCAAATGGAGAATCAAAACAGGCTCAGGAGGGGGGGGATGTTTTATACCTTTGCTCTAAGAAGTGAGCTTCAATCAAAGGGTCTTAGCACGTTCATTAAGGTGTAAGGAGGCTAGGGATTAAGCTTCTTGCCTTGATTTGAGGCCTAAATATGATTTCGATCACGACTGGATTTTGGTGTTGGTTTAGAGCTATGTTAGAGGCTCTGTGGAAGGGGGATTTTATGGGGTTTTGGCTTCTTTCTTGGTTATGAAGGTGTGGGCACAAGTAATTGAAGTTTGGTGGACTGTGGAAGTGTAATGAGTTATGCCCTAATTTTGGGCAGAGGTTTGAGCTCAAAATTATGCTTTGCACAGTGGAATTCAGTAGGGGAGGAAGGTTGGATTGCACTGAAGGGATCTCAAAAAAGCTCTCTGTGAAGTTTGGGAGGCTCTCTCTAAGAAATTTTCAGCACACCTCCCATGGTTGTGGAGGTGAGTTTTTATAAAAATGACCATGGGGTGGCTCTCAGGGCACAAGTTTGGGTGCATTGTGGTGCTTAGGTGGAGGGCAGAGGAGCTCCCAGTTTGATTTGGATGAGCTGTCCTCTAGGTTTGATTTGGGTGAAGCTCCATGGGGGTGCCTCTCGGTTTGGCCATTGTCCGGCCACTAGGCCGGCTGGCCGGCCCGGGGGAGGTGGCTAGGAGCTCAGGGAACCCAGGGGAATATGTCATAGCAATTTAATGGATTGAGGTTTAATTTTGGCAAAAATATCCTAAGCTTAAGCAAAAATGGAATGAAATCCCTTAATTTAGGAGACCTTTGGTCCATGGCTTAGCTTAGGTGGTTAGATGGGTTTTGGCTTAGTCTTAGGTTTTAACCAATGGCTGAGGTGGAGTTAATTTGGTGACTTTGGGGTAGTTAGGCCATCTTTAATGCATAGGTTCAATTTGGGTTCAAGTGATCAAAGTTTGGGTTTGGGCTAGGTTAGTCATGCTAAATGACCCAATTGATTGATCAAAATTGTGTAGATGATTGTTATGAAGATTTTTGGTGAAGGGTTTAAGTGATTTTGAGTTCAATTGGTAGGTGAATTTGAGGGCTTTTTGAGATTTGGCCAATTTGGGCATGTTGGGCTAGACTTGGGTCTAGGTTGGGCTAGCCTTGGGCTAAGTCCAAATTAAATTATCCACATGATCAAGGTAAGTGTTTTGAAGATTTTTCACAAAGGGATGAGGTGGAAATTTTGGGGTTAAGGGCCTCAATTTGGTGAAATTTTGAGACATGGTCAATTTGGGGCAAATTTGGGGCTTTTGGACTTAGGTTGAAATCAAATTAATATTGAGATCCTGCAAAGGCCAATTGAAGGTCAAATTTGATGTGTAGGAATGTTATGAAGATTTTTCATCACAAATTGTGGCAAATGGTGTAGGTCATGGGTTGAATTTGGTAGAACCAAGTCATGGGGCCAAAATTGGGGTTTTGGTCTAAATCAAAATTTAGTTCAAATCATGGATCAACTTGGCTTGTATTTAGTCTAGATTGGTCATATAATGAGTGAATTTGAGTTTAAAATTGAAATTGGGGTAAATTGAGACCAATTGGATNATGGAAAATGGTGTAGGTCATGGGTTGAATTTGGTAGAACCAAGTCATCGAGCCAAAATTGGGGTTTTGATCTAAATCAAAATTTAGTTCAAATCATGGATTAACTCAGCTTGTATTTGGTCTAGATTGGTCATATAATGAGTGAATTTGAGTTTAAAATTGAAATTGGGGTAAATTGAGACCAATTGGATAAACATTTGAGGTAATTTGTGGAAAATATGGGCCTTTAAAGGGCAATTTGGGGGTTTTGATCAAGTATAGCTAAATTGGCCAAATTGGGTCATGTGGTAGTTGAGGAAAATGAAATTGAGAATATTTGGGGGGGTTTTTTTGGGAATTTTTGAGATTTTTTGGAATTTTTGAAATTTTAAGGTAAGGAGGGGTATTTTGGTAATTTGGCCAATTTTGGTGATTTAGGGTAATTTGGGTGTTTTCAAGGTGTTTGAAACGATTTTTGAACAAGTTTGGGTATTTTGGCTAGATTTGGAGATTTTGACCAAATTTGGGGTCCCAAGGGTATGTGGGTAATTTGGGGGAATTAGGGGCAATAAGGTAGGTTGGGTATCTTCAGAGAGTTGGATTGCCAATCACCATAAATAAGCCATGGATCAGTGGAAACCCCATTTTGGGTCCTTTATGTAGTGGTCTTAGCTAAACCCTAGCCTAGGGCTAATGGGTTTAGAGGCCACCTACAGGAGTCTCCCAAAAGTATCAAGGGACCAGAGTCTAGAAGTTCTAGGTTTAGAGGTAATGAGTGATTGTGAGTGCAAACAAGTACCTTAGCCCTAGAACAACACCCAGGGTCAACCCTAAGGTCCTACAGTCCTAAGGGTGACTCATCTTGAGTTTCCCCCATAGTGACCCAACCTACTAAGTGCTAGAGGTTAGGACNATAATTTGGGGGAATTTAGGGGCAATAGGGTAGGTTGGGTATCTTGAGAGAGTTGGATTGCCAATCACCATAAATAAGCCATGGATCAGTGGAAACCCCAGTTTGGGTCCTCTATGTAGTGGTCTTAGCTAAACCCTAGCCTAGGGCTAATGGGTTTAGGGAACCACCTACAGGAGTCTCCCAAAAGTATCAAGGGACCAAAGTCTAGAAGTTCTAGGTTTAGGGTAATGAGTGATTGTGAGTGCAAACAAGTACCTTAGCCCTAGAACAACACCCAGGGTCAACCCTAAGGTCCTACAGTCCTAAGGGTGACTCATCTTGAGTTTCCCCCATAGTGACCCAACCTACTAAGTGCTAGAGGTTAGGACCAATATGTGGAACTTCAAGTTGAGTAGAGAAGAGTTTGAAATTTCTAATGGTGAGGGTTCCTTATCTAGTTTTCTAAGAATAGTCAATAGGAAAATCCTATGGCTAGACTTTAGGCTACTAAAGAGGAAAAACTGAACCTCAACCAAAAGTGAGGTCAACAAATGGACCCCCAATAGGTGTGGGGTGCTGAGAAAGCACACCGTGCATGTTGGTGTTGACCGACGAGATCGACCAAAAGCAATACAAGATCCTAAGTTAACAGACCCAGAAGTATGTGTAGAGTTGTGTGTGTGTGTGTGTTTTTTTTTTGCCGGGGATATTGGCAGGTGCATATTTGATCAAGTCAAGAAGTAGGGGGCTCTTGCTGTGAATTGGAGAGTGGATTTCAAGTTATGAAATTTTAGAGATTTCTAGAAGATGGGAATCAATACGCAAGTGTTGACCCCGAGGTGGGAATTGAAATTTAAGTATCAATTCCGAAAAGAAAGGAAGAGTCAAAATTTAGGTACCGATCTCAAAAGATGAGAATCAAAATTTAGGTACTGATTCAAAAATGAGATTTGAAATTTAGGTATCAATCTCAGGGAGAGAGTTAAAATTTAGGTATCGACGTCAAAAAATGAGAATCAGAATTTAGGTACTGATCCAAAAATGAGATTTGAAATTTAGGTATCAATCTCAGGGAGAGAGTCATAATTTAGGCATGGACCTCAAAAAATTAGAATCAGAATTTATGTACTAATTCAAAATTGAGATTTGAAATTTAGGTATCAATCTCAAGGAGAGATTCAAAATTTTGGTATTGACCTCAAAAGATGAGAATAAAAATTTAGGTACTGATCTAAAAATGAGATTTGAAATTTAGGTATCAATCTTAAGGAGAGAGTCAAAATTTAGGTATCGACCTCGAAGGATGAGAATCAGAATTTAGGTACTGACTCAAAAATGAGATTTGATATTTAGGTATCAATCTCAAGGAGAGAGTCAAAACTTAGGTATCGACCTCGAAAGATGAGAATCAGAATTTAGGTGCCGATTAAAAAAATTGAGAATTGAAATTTAGGTATCAATCTCAAAGAGAGAGTTGAAATTTAGGTATCGACCTAGAAAGATGAGAATCAGAATTTAGGTACTGATTCAAAAATGAGATTTAAAATTTAGGTATCAATTCTGAGAAGAGAGCCGAAATTTAGGTATCAACCTTATAAGATGAGAATAAGAATTTAGGTACTCATTCAAAAATGAGATCTTAAATTTAGGTATCAATCTCAAAGAGAGTCAAAATTTAGGTATCGACCTTGAAAGATGAGAATCAAAATTTAGGTACTGATTAAAAAATGTAAGAATTGAAATTTAGGTATCAGTCTCAAGGAGAGAGTCTAAATTTAGGTATCGACCTCAAAAGATGAGAATCAGAATTTAGGTATTGATCCAAAAATGATATTTGAAATTTAGGTATCAATCTCAAGGAGAGAGTCAAAATTTAGATATCAACCTCGAAAGATGAGAATCAAAATTTAGGTACTGATCCAAAAATTGGATTTGAAATTTAGGTATCATTCTCAAGGAGAGAGTCGAAATTTAGGTATCGACCTCGAANAAAAGCTTCCTATAAGGGCAAGCCCCTATAGCTAATTACATCATAGATAACTGAAGTTACCTAAGAATAATCTCGATAAAAATCAAGAAAAATTACCTTCAAGGAGTTCAAATGGTAAAGGACATCTCAAAGAGTTCGGGAAAAGCATCCTATAAGGGCAAGCCCCTATAGTTAATTACATCTTAGGTAACAAAAGTTACCTAAGAATAGTTCGGGAAAAGCATCCTATAAGGGCAAGCCCCTATAGTTAATTACATCTTAGGTAACAAAAGTTACCTAAGAATATTCGATAAAAGTCAAGAAAAATTATCTTCAAGGAGTTCAAATGGTAAGGACATTTCAAAGATAAACTAAGAAGTATGAATGGGATTAGTTCAAATTTGGAACATTTTGTTTTGGAATCCAAAGGAGGAAACACTAGAGGTCTAAGAAGTGTGAAAGGGGATTGGTTCAAATTTTGAACATTTTATTTTGAAGTCCAAAGGCAACAAGTGTGAAGGGGGATTGGTTCAAATTTGAAACATTTTGTTTTGGAGTCCAAAGGAGGACAATATAAGGAATTAAATAGGGTTTATATTATGCTGGGTTCGGGAAAAGCTTCCTATAAGGGCCAGCCCCTATAGTTAATTACATCTTAGATAACTGAAATTACCTAAGAATACTCTCGATAAAAACCAAGAAAAATTATCTTCAAGGAGTTCAAATGGTAAGGACATTTCAAAGATATTGGACTAAGAAAGAAAAATTACCTTCAAGGAGTTCAAATGGTAAGGACATTTCAAAGATATCGGACTAAGAAATCTGAAGGGGGATTGGTTCAAATTTGGAACATTTTGTTTTGGAGTCCAAAGGAGGAAACACTTGCGAAGGGGGATTGGTTCAAATTTGGAACATTCTATTTTGGAGTCCAAAGGAGGAAATACTAGAGGGATGGGATTGGTTCAAATTTGGAACATTTTATTTTGGAGTCCAAAGGAGGAAACACTAGAGGGGAGGATTGGTTCAAATTTGGAACATTTTGTTTGGGAGTCCAAAAGAGGAAACACTAGAGGATGTCACGGATCCGAAGGAGAAATTCGGTGACTTCCCAAGCTATCCTATTATTTGGCTTNTATGATTTATTGACTTAGTTGAAGTTGATTATAGCGACACCGGTCAAGATCCCACGGTTCCGTCGTCTTGACACCACTATTTTCTATTGGAATCACAGTCCAAATGAATTTACTAAACTCAACTTAATGGGTTCCATATTTTCATATAGACCGTGGGAAGCCTCGTTAACAACCGTAGGTTACCTCCTCCGAGGGGTTCTCGATCTTCCGATAGAGACGTTTTTATTTATTTATTGTTGTAGTTTTGGTGATGTTTGTGATTTAGTTTTGAGTTGTCTTATATTTCTGAAATGTTGTGGGGGTGATTTATGCAATTATATATTTTCTATGCAGGTATGTAAATACAAGCATAAATAAAAGTACAGTAGGAAAGTACAAGAAAAACTGTAAAAGTGTACCTGGCGAGTCTTCTCTTTTCACCAACTGCAACTCAAAATGCATGTCAGAGCAGTTTATGTTTGTAGAGCTGGAAAAGTAAAGTTTTGGAAACCTTCCTAACTCTATGTTGTTTATTGAGGTCCTTAAATTTTAAGGATAATATTATTAAGTAAAACATATTAAGTTTAATAGATCCGTAAGGTATTCACCAGGTTAAGAGTAAGCAGCAGGTCCATGCAACCTTCTTAATGTCTGGTAAAAGGCATTAGGTTCATTTAAACTTTATTATGTTACTTANATTAAATAAACTAAAGAAAGTTATGACATCCGTTTGGTCTGCGAAACCAACGTATTGGCCGACAAGTTCCCCTATTTAATATAAGGAATTAAATAAGGTTTATATTATGCTGGGTTCAGAAAAGCTTCCTATAAGGGCAAACCTCTATAGTTAATTACATCATAGATAACTGAAGTTACCTAAGAATACTCTC